>JACEIK010002053.1:15370-37601 GCA_018107945.1 Datura stramonium | reverse complement strand
GGTGTTTTTGAGGACAATCTTGAAACTAGATATTCACCAAGTGCTTGTAAATATTTTTTTGTATAATTTTTTTGTTCAAAAGTATTTTTGATATATTTCCTATTAACTGCTTCATTGTCGATTTTTTTTAAAGGGACTGCGACAATAGAGTTATCAACATATGTTGTCGAAAATCCTTCTACTGGAGGAGCTCAAAATTGATCTCCCCATCGTTGCAAGTATTTTAGACTTTCAAAACATTAACCGATTTAGAAAAACAAAAATCTAACTGATGATATATCATGACCCGAACATAGACCCTGATCGTAACACAGGACAAGGAGTCCCGAGAGACTCCAAGTCGACCCATGGTATGAACATTCATCTAACTTCATATCACTTAAAGAGGAATATTGAACATACGATATAGCAGAAACATAAACGTAGCATAACATAGCATGATAGGCGGAACGTAGTAAAATGCATATCAGCTGAGTACTACAATTAGTCTGAAAGCCTCTTTCATATCAGATGGGCTGATGGGAAAACAACCCCAACTAACCCAGAAAAACTAAAACAAAGAAATATCACTGTCTAAATATATGGCCCTCGAAACATGAGGACTCACCACAAGGGCTGGAAGCTAACTTTGAATGGACTACTGACGGGGATGAGCCTGAGAGCTGGGTCCTATATCATGAAATGATACAACATAGAAAGTATGCGATCAATACACATGTATCGAGTATGCAAGGTAGGTAAAATGGACAATTAAAATATACAAAACTCATAAATGATCATAAGAGTAGGGCAACATGCTCGTAAAATAAATATCGTAATATAACATAAGTCTCAAGATTTTCAAAACATTCATAATACAATCGTAATCATAATCATAAGAGAAAAGCTTTATTGAACATGACTTAAGACAATATACATAATCATAAACATGCATAAATCATGAGGAATGTTCGCGGCTATTTGGTAACTACACGCAAGTGCACGTGGTCGAACAAGTAGTAAAATGGCTTAAGTAAGCCAAGTATCGATCCCACATGGACTGAACTAAGGTAATAATCAACTTAANGCAGACAACAATTTAAATAAGATTTTGAGAGTTTAGTTTCCTAATTTATACGAATCTAAGACAAAATTATAAAGTGAGTCTGAACTATACTAATGAGCATGCTGAGGTTAAAACGAACATCCAGGGAAGTAATTTATTGACACAATTCAGTTAAGCTTTCCTTCGGTTGCTAATTAAGAATTATTGCCTATGGATTGAAACTTTCGTATCCTACCCAACTTAAGAATCATGAACCTTTAATCTACATTTCTGTGATAAAAGAATTTCATATTCTAGCCATACAAAACCGATTCCTTAATTGACTAATAAGACTTTCAGATATATTTCTATTATGAATTTAAATCAATTCTCAATTTACCAAACTAAGAAGAGAACATATCCTCCAATTCACAACTTTTCAATTTCTTTTCTTTTCAAAATCAAAATTGGATTTTTTAGATATACATTAACATTGACCAAACATTAATGCAGTAAAAACAAGAATTGATAGAACAACCATTGAAGAAAAGATGAAAAACCAAAACGATCAACAATTACATTCCACTACAATTATTCTTAATCTCAGCAAGAAGTGAATTTAGTCACTCATTTGTGGATTAAACATCATCAAATGAGTATAAATCATACAAACAATTGAGATAAAAAAGAAAAAGATAGAGAAGAACCCTAGAATTTTCGTCCCCTCAACTGCCTGTAACCCACGTTCTTGCTCAACCAAGTTAGAATGTTTAAAAATAAACCTAAGTGTGCTACTATTTATGCTAGTGAGAATTTTTTTTTCCGGAATAACAAGCAACGTGGACGGAGTGTATCGCGGAGCACACTCACTCCGTGCCACGGGGCTATCACAGACCTCTGCGGAATTAGGTTCCTCGGCAATTTCTCCTTGGCGTGCCACGGCTTGCATCGCGGAGCTTGCCCAACGTGTCATGGCGCAATCGCGAACCCTTCGGCTGGAAATTGATGTCCCGACTCAATGTACCCAACGTGCCATGGCTTACATCGCGTGGCACGCCTCAGTGTCACGGGAGGCAACACAGGCCTTCTTAGATTGGCCAAAATAAATCACCTGAGGCAGAATGCCTCCGCGATGCTGCGTGACACGACCTCCATCGCGGGCCCATTATTTTTGCTGCTCTTCATGACCTTTTCCACTCCTTACTTCAAGTTTATTCCCGATTTTTTACCAACATGTATCTTAGCATCCCAGAACCATTTTACTGCAAAACAACACTAATCATGTTGGGTAGTATAAATTCACATTTTAACTACAAATCACATGAGAATGCACAAATAATGCTAGATAAACAAGTCGAAATGAAGCATTTGAGTATCACTTGGGCATATAATTCTGCCCCCAAGTTCACTTACCCCACACTTAAACCTTGTTCATCCTCGAACAATACTCTCACATCTCATGCGATTGAACCCACGTATAGCTACTTTGACAATAATTCAAGCTACGGCTATACCAATTATTGTATAGCCGTCATCAACCGACATGCATAGTCTCATCCCGTGCAATGACATACACCATTAAGACCTCTAAACTCAGAATTGACTCTCAATCTCGGCAAACTCATGCAAATTAGCCCGATCAAGACATTCAACACAAAATTTAATCTCTAGAGTAGTGTGCCCTCACAACACAAAAGAGGAATCTCCTATTTTACAATCATATGATTTCCAAAGCATTACATGTGGGGTATATGAACACGATTTCGTTCTCTCTCCCAAAGAATTCACCGCATCATGTCATGAACCATGGGCTTGCCTCCTGAAAGTGTATTACTCTAATATAGGGCAGCGGTGATGTAAGATCACATAGGACTTAACGGATTTTGTAATGTAAAAGGTAAGGAACTAGTAAATATTGGGCTAACCAATAATAGCAACTAGCTTCCTTAAGCGTTTTTCAATACATCCCACCATCATTATGGGCATTGTTTCTTCCTTCATCCTCTCATTCTGATTTTCTTTATTTTTATTCCCATTTCTTTAAGCACACTCAACTTAATAACAAAGATTAGTTATACATCTTTTGTATTTAATTTCATCCAAGTGCACCTTTGACCTTTTCTTTAACTTTCACCACTTCCGCTTTTCCTTTCTTTTCACAATTCTCATTCCTTAAACCTTTGTGGGAAGAATTATTTTTTCTTGAGAACTTGAGTTTGGATCAAATTCTGACAATGAAAAGAAGGGAGTAAGCTCGGTTTGTACTCTTCAAAGAAAAAAATAAGCTAAAGGCTCAATGGGGCTAACTAGGATGTACATTCAAGGTAGGTATGATAATGGAAAAACTTTAGGTTTAATCAAAGAAATGCCTACATCCTTTCCTACAATGCACATCCTTCATTTCGTTTCGTACACCGGAAAGTTCTAGACACTTCACAATAGCATGGAATAATCGAAACCTCTGCCTCACACTCATTGCACATGCTCAACTCAAGACATATTCTGAGACCTCTTCAATCAACTAATTACAGAATTCAATATTAAAAAGCTAAATCACAGAATCGAACTCTATGGCCTAGGTATCTCCACATGTTTACACATTTGCATGCTTTCATACAAATCACCTTTGCATCTTAATATCATATGCAACCATAGCAAAAATTCCGAACCATGGTAGCGACCGTTTGGGAAACAAACAAAAGAAAGAAAATAAAAGAAAGAAAAAACTACTCTATCGGCTACATTTCCTTAAGGCGGTCGTCATTCATCCATAATAGGGAACGGTCACTATTTCGACTTCGGTTCAATGGGATGATTCTCGGTAAAAGCACCGGAAACAGCGTTTAAACCCAATCATACAATTCAACAATTTTTTAAAAATATCGATAATCTCAGTCAAAACAAAAATATTACACAACCAACCAACAACTAACTCTACCTGACACCACAACTTAACATTCATTACAACAACAGGAATTACATTAACGAACATACCACACAAAATCACGGGTCGCATTTTCCACCCGAGAATGCGACAACACAAGACATAAACTTAAACAACAACAAAAGCGTGGCACCTAACTACTCCCGCTACCTGGCTGAAACAGAACCTTTGTCCCTAGTGTTTACATAATTCAACATATCACAAAGTAGGTGGTGAAACTCCTTGATCCCGATGATATTCAACTTCTTCGTGAGGTCTTAGATTAAGTCTCCAATATACGAATAAGCCCCCTTCGTCTTCATCGACTCAACATCACAGGCCTCACGGTGTGTCTCCTCATCGGTGGGGACATCGTCATCTACGAGGCTCTAAAAAGTAGCCACCTCGGCTGGACAGGAATTCTCGCTAAAGGGGTAATCCCAGTCTCAGACTATAGCTCATCTTCACATTCATGGCCTCCAGCCTATGCCCCAGCTGACATCTGCATCCATTACATGCGGGCCATATCTTTGATCATCGGACATGTAAGCAGCTCTGTGAGACCCAGGCCCGTAGGTAGTGTCGGGTGCCTTGGTTTAGTGACATCGAACGCCTATCCATTTGTTGGATGTAGTCCAAGGCCTCTTCCTCGATATTATGGCCCTCGAAACGTGGTAATCAAACCAGAACCAGTCACTTATTGCCCTTGATGGAGTCGGGCTCTTCGCCATGGAGATGATCACGCCCCAACATTTATCTCAGCCCTTTCATCGGGGCATATACACTCAATCTGCGGGTGACATGCATCATGTACCGGATGACGAGAACACACAATTTTTAGCCAATCAGGTACTTCCTTGTTCATTGAGAGTAAGGCAACTGATGGTAGCCACTCTCTGTAATACTGCTCCGTCTTTGTGAGCGGGTTCCACGTAGGTGCGTGCGATATCCGCATAGGGTGGAGTTATGTTATTTCTTGGAGTACATGGGCGTTTGTGTCCCGGCCGCCCCCGATATAGCATTCGGATGTTGGGGCTGGTGACAGCTTGCCCACCGATTTTGGCGGTGTGATTAGGAGGTTGGGTTCCGGTTGGCATAGAACTCCCGAGTCAGTTGAGATTGCACTCCTTGGAAGCAACCCAGAAGATGAAGTTCGGCAGAACAGGTGTCAATTCGGTGTACGATTCTCGGGAATTCCTGTGCCGAGTGGCTCCACTGCAATTTGCTCCTGAGAAGTATTTGGTCTCTTTTTGTGTTTTGCATACCATTTCTTCCCGCCGTAGTCACCCATCGGATTCAGTGTCCTCGAGCGTTGGCCTCATGAACAGTGTACTTCAGGCTTCTTTGTTCTCCCGATCTAATTCTTTTACTGCCAGTGCTTAGATGTGGATGCCCTTTCCCACTTGTCTTGCACGACATTGTTCTGTACCATCTAGCAGACAATCCCAATGTTATTCAAGTCAAAATTAGCTTCAACTAAGGTTGGGTTGAGTTAGGTCACCCTACACTTAGTCTTTATCCACAGTGAAACAATTCGGCAAGACAATCATGCTTTCCCGATTCTTAACAATCAACATGCTCGGTGCATTCGGATAAGTCGATGGAATAATTACTATGTACTACTCGGACTTCGTACAACGAATAACAATATCGCCATCGATTTCATTACATCATAGCATAGCAATTTCATGTTCTCCCACCAACCTATCTACGATTCACCAATTCATTTCTGAAAATTCCTTGTCTACTTAGCTTATTCATGCATATTCACAACAATTCACATCACCCAGCATACTTGACCCACTTTTTTCACATTTCCAACCAAATTTAGTTTCTTCTATTCAAATTCCAACCCCTAGCTACCAATTTACTTAAAAAAATTCAATAAAACATGCATTCATCGAGTTCATATACTCACAAAGATATTATGAACATCAATCCCGATCATAACTTAAATGAATTGATCTTGAATTCACTTAGGTCAAGAGTTTACTCTCATGTTCAAAAATTGAAAATTCAAGCAAAAATGAGGTTAAGTTCAGAACATACCTTGTCCAGGTAAATCAGAAGAAAAGTTGAAGAAAATATGCAAGTCAAAATTGTCATTGGGGAAGAGGAATTTAGGGTGTTGGTCACGGAGGGTATGAAAAATGAGGAAAAATTGAGGGTGGGGTTTTTAAAGTGTTTTTCGCGCGGGGTACCCGGCCCGATGTGACAGACGCGAAATAACTTTCAGCGTGTCACGGAGGGTAACGCGGAGCACCCCTCGCAGTGACAGAACCATCAGCGCCCGGTATTTTACGGAATTGTAGGGTCGAGAATAGTACAGCACGTGTCACGGAGGGCGCGGAGCACCTCCTCAAATGACAGTGCTGTAAACTGCTTGTAATGCCACTTTTTATTTTTCTCACGCAATTTTTCCTATGCGCTTCTTTGCATTTTGCCCTGATTCACACCAGAAAATCATCTCACAACAAGAAATTGGTTAGAATTCATGAGTTTCAATACCAAACCTATGATTTTCTTTTGTTTTATATATTCAACTATTTCTACCATCTACTAAAACAATTTCACGGGTTGCCTCCGTCACGGCGCACAGTTTACCATCACGGCTCGGCGACATTGCGCTCAATTATCCTCACAGAGTGATGGACTTCTCTGGGGTGCGTCCTCGCGTGTGCCAGCTGCGCATTAACCAAGAACGTGACACTTCGATCTTCTTGCGACAACTTCAGCGCCCAGTGTGGTCATTCTACTACCTCAAATGACACGACCATTTGGGCCATAATTTCACACAGCTTGACTTCAATCTTGATTGAAAAGCAACACTTTACGCCACAGAAGCTCGAAAATACGATGCACCATGCTTATCGTGCCACCTCTGTGTTTTCTCTTTACAGCACTTGGAACTCTCATAAGCATGCCAGCGAAACTCATCAAGTTCAACTGAGTTGCATCGGCCTCTTAATTCATCAGGTCCATATTCAGCTTCCTCGCGGCCCGAGCTCGGTGTTCTGGCTCCACAGTGAGATGACACGCTTTTCCATAGACCAATCGGTATGGAGAAGTTCATTGATTGTCTTATGCTTGATTCTATACACCACAACGCATCGTCGATTCGCTTGACCAATCACTATGTTGTGCATTCATTATTTTAGAATGCTTCACTTCTCTGTTTGAAACCTCCAGTACCCACTAGCTTGGGGATGATATGTTGTTGCCACCTTGTGGTGCACCCCATATAGCTAGCAACTTCTTGAAACTTGCATTCACAAATGAGCCCCCATCGCGATAATAGCGGGGTGTCCACGTTTCAGTGAGAATGTGTCTTTTCACAAATTTCTTTACCACCTTGTTGTCATTCAGGGGCAAGCTATTGCTTCAACCACTTTGATACATAATCAATGGCCACGAAGATGTAACGATTACCAAATGACGGGGGGAAAAGGGTCCACCAAATCTATGCCATACATCAAGATCTCCACTTCTAATATATGATCAATGGCATCTCTTGCCTCACCTGCCAATTGTGTCTGTCCTTTGACATCTATCACACATTTGACGTATGCCATAGTCTTTGAGAGCAGTGTAGGCAAAAGAAACTGTTGTAGCACCTTGTGCGCTGTCCGCTCACCTCAGTGGTGCCCTCATTACAATGAAGAGTGACAACCACTCAAGGCTTATGCAATCAAACAGGGATGTATCTTCTCCCATCACTGATCTGATACTTGTTTAAACAAGTACGTCTCATCCCAAATAAAATCACCAGGCAAGTAATTCCTTAACTTTTTTTTTTTCTGTAGGAGTGCGTAGCCTCCCAGGTGGATAGACTCCACTCACTAGCAAAATTCACTGTACGCATATAAGGGATATCGAGCTTCCCCTATTGCCAAAATTTGCTCATCCAAAGAACTCCTCTTTGATCTTTGTTACCTTCCTTCACATGCGAGAAATAGGCTCTACAATCGCGATAGGTGATCGGCCTTGATTCTCGCTCCCCTTTCTGTCCTAAATCTCTGGGTCAAACTCTTGCAACAACAAGATCCATCGTCCTTTGGGATTTGCATCCTTCTTGTTAAACACTTTACAGTGCTTGCATGATCGGTATACACCACTACTCTAGAAACCCACCAAATAGGACTGAACTTGTCAAATGCATAATCAAGTGCTAGCATCTCCTTTTTGTATTGTATAATTAGCAGGCAGCGTCCGGTGTTTTGCTTGCATAATGAATAGAATGAAAGATTCTATTCCTCCACTACCCAATATAGCTCCACAGCCATATCGCTTGCATCACACATCGGTTCAAACGGTTGTTCCCAATCAGGAGAAATAAGGATAGTGCCCCACATCAATTTACGCTTCAGCTCCTCGAGAATGCTTTGACACACTCATTATCAAACTCGAACTTCACCTCTTTTTCTAACAGCTTTGCATATTGGTCTAGAAATTTTGGAAGTTCTTGATGAGCTGTCGCCAGAACCTGCTGTGCAGGAAACGCCGAACACCCTTCACTGACCTTGGTGGTGGTAGCTTTTCAATAACCGACTTAGCACGATCGACCTCCAACCCCTTGCAAAGATACTTTATGGCCAAGGAAGATACCCTCACCCGACTAAGCCGGCATTTCTCCAGTTGAGTACAAGGTTGGATTCTTCCGCAATGACTAACTGTTAAGATTACGCAAACAAGTAGCAAATGGATAGAAACGAGAAAAATCATCCATAAATACCTCGTGAAAATCTTCCACCATGTCGTGAAGATGCTATCATCGTCTAGAATGTGGCGGGTGCATTACATAGACGAAATGGCATCCCTAAAGCATATGTCCAATAAGGACATGTGAAAGTAGTCTTCTCACAGTCCTCCGTGCTGTGGCTATTTGTTATAGCGAGTACCCATCGAAAAATAATATTGTCTGTGAATGTTGTCAATACGATCAATGAACGGGATAGGGGTAGTGATCTTTCCTTGTCGCTTCATTGAGCTTTTACGCCAGTCCACCTTCCAGACCCGCCCGGCTGTGACGTGAGTGGGGATAAGCTCATTTTTCATTGGTGACCACGGTCATCCCTCCCTTCTTTGGGACACATGAGCAGGGAGCGACCCATTTCTTTGTCACGAAATAGGATAGACCATGCATCAGTATAATTACTTCATTCCTAACCCGTCCTTCATCATGATTCAACCTCCCTTTGAAATTTACATGCGATTGGCTTTGCTTTCTTGTCTCCATAAAAATTCTATGTGTGCAAAAGCTAGATTGATACCACTGAATATCAAACTCTGTGACCCATTGCTTTTTCCTTCTTTTGAGAACCGCAATGCTTCCTTTCGCAGTGCCTCCGTCAGTGCGTGGAGATGATGGCTAGTAAGTGTCATCTTCCCAGAAAGACATATTTTAAATGGGGAGGCAATGTTTTCAACTCCGGCTTTGTTCTTCCTCAATAGATGGTTTAGGAAATGGTTTTAGGGACCTCATTAAAGGTTTAGTCATGCTTCCTGAGATACCATTGTGGTTCGTTCAACATTGCACCATCTCATAAGTATCTCTATCTCGGAAATGATCGGAGCTCATCCAATGCTCTTTCGATGGATCCCAAGATTGACAATGCGAAAAATTTACCTTGATTTAGCATTGATTCTTTGAAAAGTTCACCATGGCGGGCTTCATGAGACTTATATACATCAAATACCTCCATCTTGTCGTACTCCAGCATAGTTAGCTACCCTGCGGCTACATCGATCAAAGCTCTTCCAGTTTCCAAGAAAGGACGTTCCAAAATTAATTGGACTTCCGCATCCAGCTTAAAATCGAGAACAATAAAATCCTCTTTGGGAAGATAAGGGAGCCCAACACCCAGGGCAACCTCCACGATGCCCGTCACAGTGCAGCCAAAGAGCGATTAAAGCTAGCTGTAAAGGTCACTATAGTTGGTCTAGGGCCTTGATGACTTCTTGGTGCCAAATGTCGGCATCAAGTTAATACTCTCTCAGAGTGCATAATCGGAGAGCTCGGATACTTTTCTGAATTGTGATTTGAATTGTAAGCTCCCAGGGTCCTTGAACTGTGGCAACTGATACGTATCGGGAAGTGCACTCCTCATTAAGCGCCACCGTAGCATAATCCGTCAATCTGCTTTTGTTAGCTACGATGTCATGATATACTTGGCATATTTTAGTACTCCCTACAAAACATCAGCAGTAAATTAATGTGTACATTTAAGCACCTCCATGAATTTTTTGAAACAAGCTTCCTCCTTGTGTGTCTTTAATCTTTGAGGGAACGGGGGTGGTGGTCTTTATGCTGGCTTGCCTTCTCCTTCCCCCTCTCATCATCATGTTCCCTCTCTCTTTTCTCTGCACTCTATTCTTGAGGTGGTCTTTTCTGGTTCCACCTCCTTGAGTTGTAAACCACTTCTTGTGGTCAGGTAACACCTTGGGATTCGGGTCGGTGTCACTCGGTAGTCCTCCTCTTGGGTGGTGTTTTGAGCTAGGTTAGTTGTCAAGCCCCAGTACTCCAACGCCTTTAGCAGCTAGCCAGTTGTTCTTTTATGTTTCTTTGCCAATTTCACATAATCAACTGCAATTGAGCCAGGTATAGCTAACATTGTTTAAACATTTCCTTAATCTTTGGTGAGTGGTGGAGAGGTGCATTGTTGCCTCTAATATTGAGGCTGATAATTCTGTTGCCCTCCTTGTTCTCTGCACACCACTGATTCGAACTCACATACTTGATGGGTACATTACTATCCTAAGAAATTGGATGATGTCCCCAGTCGGGTTGTAATTATTGCCATGCTGCTTGGTAGTTATTTCTCTGTACATTACCAACAAAGTTCAATGAATCTGGATTTGCACCACAACACTCCGGCGAGTGTTCATTATACAACTACTTCACATCAAATCTGTTGCACTACATTGGCGGGGCTTGAGGTCAGTTCAAGCTCATAAATTCTTTGTGGGTGTTGAGTTGATTTTGCAAACGCGACTATCTGTACGTGATAGGCACAGCAAAACCATCCACTTCAAAGACTCCTTAGCTTTCCTTGTTCCTCCTCTAGAAAGTGCATTCCACTCTGGATTTCCCTGCGAAATACAATTTAACATAGTAATACAACTCCTAATAAGTCTTTTCTAATGCTTGTCCCCCATTTTCTTAGTCACAGCAAAATTTTTGTGTGGGGTTCCAAACCCTCATGCAAGTATGCACCAACACATCATTAGATGGTGATGGTGAGGACAATCCGTAACATAGATTAGAACCTTTCCCAAGCGATGCAGATTCTCCCCCTCTCTTTGTTTAAAACTTAGAATCGACTTCTAAGTCTTGTTGTTTTCTGGATGGAAAGAAACAGTATCAAAAATTTTCTTGCAAGATCATCCCAGGTGGTGATAGAGTTGGTGGTTCGGCTTTCAACCACCTCTTTGCTTCTCCCAATAATGAGTGGGAATAATGTAAGCCTTCGTAATCGGATGATGCGACGGGGATGTAAGTGTCACTTATCTCCAAAAAGGTTTGGAGCATGTTGTTGTGGATCTTTGTGAGGAGATTTTGTGAATTGCCGGCGATTTGTGCAACAATTGCACCATGTTACGGTTTAAGCTCAAACCTCCCTCTGGCTCAGTGCGAATACTTGATGTAACATTGTTGGCATGTGGGATTTCCACGCCCATGAGCAGCCTGTTGCCATTTCCTCGGGCCTTAACTTGCCCTTACAAGTGGTGGATACATTTGTTGCTCCGGGATTGTAAATACGAAATTCAGGCTTCTTCTCACAGGAAACTTCCCTTCTTTGACGATGGAATTGTCTTTATGGCTCTAAGTATGAATCCACCGACTACTTATCTCTTGCCAGTGTTCAACATAATTCAATATACGCAAAATACAGGCTAAGATCAAATTGTCAACACTAATATAGAAATTGTCTAAACTAACACTTTGAAAACAATTTTACCAATTGCTAGTCCCAGGCAACGGCGCCTAAAAACTTGTTCGGATGTTTGGTAACTACACGCAAGTGCACGATGGTCGAACAAGTAGTAAAATGGCTTAGTAATAGCTATCGATCCACGAGGGGACTGAATAAGGTAATATTCAACTTAAGTGTTAATGAACTATATCTTTAAAAATACGAGACAACGATTTAAATAAGATTTTGAGAGTTTAGTTTCCTAATTTATACGAACCTAAGACAAAATTATAAAGTGAGTCTGAACTATATTAATGAGCATGTTGAGGTTAAAGAAAGCAGACATGCGGGGAAGTAATTGCTCGACACAATTCGGTTAATCTTTCTAGCCGGTTGCTAGTCAAAATTATTGCCTATGGATTGAAACTTTCGTATCCTACCCAACAGAATCATGAACCTTCAATCTACATTTACGCTGATAAAGAATTTCATGTTCTAGCCATACAAGCCGATTTCTTAATTGACTAATAAGACTTTCAGATATATTTCTATTCTTAATCGTAAATCAATTCTCAATTTACCAAACTGAGAAGAGAACATATCCTACCAATTCACAACTTTCTAATTTCTTTCCCTTTCAAAATCATAATTGGATTTTTAGATATACATTAACATTGGCCAAACATTAATACATTAAGATAAGAAAAGATAGAACAACCATTGAAGAAAAGATGAAAAACAAAAATGATCAACAATTACATTCCACTACAATTGTTCTTAACCTCGGCAAGAATTGAATTTAGCCACTCATTTGTGGATTAAACATCATCAAATAGTATAAATCATACAAACAATTGAGATAAAAGAAAAAAGATAAGAAGAACCTAGAATTTTTAGTCCCCTCATTTTGTAACCCACGTTCTTGCTCAGCAAGAGTCGAATGTTTAAAAATAAACCTAAGTGTGCTATTTATCTTGGTGAGAATTTTTCAGGAATAACAAGCAACGTGGCACGGGTGTATCGTGGAGCACACTCCTCAGGTGCCCGCGGGCTATCGCCCGGACCTGCGGAATTAGGTTCCTCCAGCAATTTCTCACTTGGCGTGCCATGAGCTGCACCATCGCGGAGCTGGCCAACGTGTCACGGCGCAATCGCGAACCATAAGTGGAGGTGATGTCCCCGAGGTCAATGTACCAACGTGCCATGGCTTGCATCACACATGGCATTGCACTGTGTCATGGAGGCACTTGCGAGCCTTCGCGATTGGCCAAAATAAATCACCAGGCCGAATGCCTCCACTGATAGCGACGTGTTAAGCGGCTCCGCCGCGGAGCCACTATTTCTTTAACTCTTCCTTGGCCTTTCCCTCCTTTCTTCCAAGTCCATTCCGATTTTTTACCAACATGTATCTTGGCTTCCCAAAATTCCATTTCTGCTGAAAACAACATAATCATGTTAGATTTGGTATAAATCCACATTTTAACTACAAATCACATGAGAATGCACAAATAGCTAGATAAACAAGAATGAAATGAAGCATTTGAGTATCACTTTGGGCATATAATTACGCCCAAGATCAAGGAAGTAGGAAATTCTCTTAGGCATACCCCCACCACGAGCACACATGGTGTCAGGCCTGTAACCTAGTCGGGAGGCGTTCATACCTTTCAAAGGTAGAACATGAAAGGCGTGATATCGTCTTGGGAATAATTGCACTTGAGTGCTCATATCACTTAGTTTAGTCATGTTTGTTTATTTATTCACTTACATTCTCATGTGTGATTTGATGTAAATTTGGAGTATGTACAAACCAACATGATTAGTCCTCGTTTTGTAGGTGTAAAATGCATTTGAAGGACTAAATAATGATGGGTGAAGATAAGGAATGGTTTTGGACGCAAAACTACAAAAGTTGGCTAGAAGAGGGCGGCAAAGCCAGTCTGCGCAATAGGGCGGGTGCCATCTTTGCCATCGTGGCAAGCTTCGAGTGAAAAATCCGACTTTTATACAGATTTCCAGAATGCTTCGCGATGCCTCAGGTGTCACGGAGATCAATTAGGGCGTTATTCGTGACACGGAGTTTGTTCCTACGAGCCAAATTTTGCATTTTTTAGCATGGTATAAATTGAACCCTTAGCTTCTAAAATCGAGAACCACGTGATTTTGGAAAAACCAAAGGGAGCGCGAAGAGACTTGGAGAACTCCTCTTGGGTTCATCTTTTCACTCATTTCTTTCATCTATACTTTTAAGTAAACTACTATAAACACGGTTTTGAGTATTTGTACAAACATGGGTGGCTAGAACCCTCCATCTAGGGTTGAGGCCATGGATATGATTGTATTTGCTTAGATTTATTTTGGGTTGAGTTGTTAGTTGTTGTTTTATCTTACAATATTTATTATTGTTGTTTTTATGCTTGATCACCATGAAAACAAGTGGGTTAAGCTTGGGTGGAAGCTTGGAAGAGAAAACCTAGGCAAGAATATAAGAATGTAGGAAGCAAGTTCTTGTCTTTTGATAAGATTTGTGGTTAGGATAGGAATATACCTAATTTACCTTTTGGTTGATAAAATGGGAAGATAGAAAGACACCAACTTAGAATTGTACTCCACCACTCGTAGGAGTAGTTGTGAAGCTAAGTTTGGTTAAATGGTTGGAGTACGGAAGTCCCCAATCAAGGGCATAAACCCCATAACCCACTGTCGACATAGTGAATTGCCCACGAACTATAAATGACATCCTCGCTCAACAGTGTAGTAGTGAGGCTAGTTTGTCATGTTTAGAGGTTCGGAAGACTATGAACATGCAATTCCAATTATGTGAGACAACAATTGACAATTTCATACTTAACCCATTATGAGTTGTAGCATTGCATGATTATAAACCTTAACTCTGGTTTGTTTTGTATTGCTTCCAGTTATTTTGTTTCACCACTAAGATTCAATTATAATTTATGATTTTTTAAATTATAATTTTTGAAGGTTAATTTTAATATTTGAACTTGATAATTTGCTAACCAGTGCAATAAGGTTGGGCATTCTGTCTCTTAAAAAGGGCCACTATATTACTTGTGTAACCGTACACTTAGGGCATCAATATCATGAAAAGGGGCCATTTAGGCCGGGGGACAATCACAAGAAGTCCCAACATGTCCTACGGTGGCACGTAGTTATGAGATCTAGAGGAAGAACCTATGCCTGAACCTACTCGATGTTAAATACTACTTCCAAAACATATATAGTGCTCATTAATTAATATATTCATAACTGAGATTCCCATGGGCTAGGTAAATAATGATAATCTGTATGCTTGTAAATACGTGAAATAGCCATGAAATAAGGCCGTGAGTACGCAAAAAATAATTTATAAATCATGGAATTCATGCATACACAGTAGATCATACATATACATTGAAAATGATCAAATCATAATGGGTATTTGAGTAAATTCATATTTCAAATCATAAATCATGATGGGTTTGTGAATATCAACAATGAAAGTAAAAATCATAACTCGATTCATCATAGATCATGCTTAAGTAGGCTTAATTTAGTAGAAATTGAAATCAATAATTTTATAATCAAAATAGTTGTAGAATCTGATCATAATTCATAAAATATGATGTAAATCATGAAATATAATACCCCATTGGTAGATCATTAGAATTCCACAAGATTCAAGTTAAACCCCATAAGATTTTGATCAAATCTCATGAATTAGGAGATATTAGGCGACAGGTGAATGAAAACACCCATTCATACACATACACAGAAGGAATCAAATTTCAACACTTTCTTTGGAAGCCCAAGGGAAATTGATGAAGGAGCTTCAAAACTTGCTTGATCACCTTTAAATTTTTCCTAACTTTGCATGCATGAGAGTGAATAGGTTAGGAAGGCTTTGCCTATATTATCAAAATCGAGAAAATAACATAAAAACGATATAGTTTAGGACCTTCGTAAGATGACAAAATACCTTAATTAAATACCTAAAAAAATACGCACGGGGTTAGACTATGGGCGTGCCAGCCCAGTCGTTGGTAGATACCACAACTTGTGGTATCGCTCCATCACACTGCACTTCTAAGTCCTTGATCTTAGTTTCAACCACGTGACTCAACGGGCCAGTCTTCTTTTCATCAAATGGAGTCGTTGATTATTTGTTTGCCCACTTCGGATACGCACTTCTCCTCCACGGCGAGCCCACCACGACTTGTTGTTTCCTCAACAGTCGTGGTTATCTTGATTAGGTCAGGAAAATATTAACAACCCAAACAACGACTCATGACCATGAATCGTTACATCTCATGATGGGTCATGGGATGACCCATCATATCACCTAATGTCGAAGTCCGGTACCCACACCAAGGTTACAAACAACGACTCATTGTTCTCAGCCAGCGAGTCGTTACATCACCATTGTTTCCACTATCACAGGACACGCATTTCCCCACGACTACTTCCAAGTCGTTGGATGAATGACGATACATTGGAGTGATAAGATCTCAAATATTTTCCAATTTTGATCAACTTCCATTTTTGATGTTAAGTTAATCTTAGGCATTTTGAGGTATTACAACATCTCCCCTTGAACATTCATCTAGAATGTTGAAACATACAAAAAATGAGACCATGCAATCATTACACTCAAATACTATCATTTAAACCAAAATTGACGGATTGACTATCTCAGATTCCAGGCCTTATAGTTGGCCGACTTCATGACTTACATACACATCCATATTCATAAAAGAAACGAACACATGAATTGGACATGAAAACTAAATAGGTTTTAGGGCAAAACGTACCTCAAGTCGGAATTGAGCGGTAGAGTATAAATGTGGTATCTATCCATCATATCTTCTTGGCCTCCCACGTAGCTCCTTAAATATGTTGATTCCTCCATAATAGCTAGCTGAAGCTACTTCTTTATTCCTTAGCCTCCGGTGCTGACGATCAGTATTTCCTAGGAACCTCCTCCATAGCTAAGTGTCTTTCACACCAACACTATCCGCCAAGACAACTAGAGTTGGATCCCCAAAATACTTCTTCTAAAGTGATACATGAAAAATAGGATGCACGGAATATAACTATGAGAACACTCCAATTCATACGCCACCTTGCCAACTCTTCTCACAATCGGTAGGGCCAATATAGCGGGGACTAAGTTTTCTTTTTCTTTTAATAGGTGTCACTCCCTTCGGGAGATACCTTTAAAAACATGATCATCCACCTCAAACTCTAATTCCCTCCTTCTTACATCATCGCCAGGCTTTTGGCGACTCGTGCGGTTTCGGCTGTCCGCATCAATTGAACATTCTCCATAGCCTCATGAGCAGAATGCAGCTATCATGGTACGCCACCTCGTAACCCCAAACCACTCGATGGGCGTATATCTCCGCCATGAGAGCCTCAAACAACTTTGAATCTTTGGATTGATAGATATTTATTGTAGCAAACAAATGAGGGCAGTGATCATCCCAACTACCTTTGAAGTCCATCGCGCATGCTCTCAACATGTCTTAGTACGGGAATTGTCAGCTCGCACGACCATCCGTTTGCGGTGAAATGTTGTCTTAGCTTAAATTGTGTACAGTCCTTTTTGAAATGACCTCGAATGCGAGAGGTAAATTGAGTACCTTTATGCAGAAATGAGCGATAAGGGAACTCCATGAAATCACACTAACTCGGGATATATAGTTCGGCATAATCCTTCGCCGAGTCCATCGTTTTGGCCAGGTAGAAAATGAGCAACCTTAGTCAACTGTCTACCACCACCCAAATAGAGAGTCATATTGTCGAAAGCAAGTCTGAGGTAATCATTATGAAATCCATATTAATTTCTTCCACTTCCAAGTTGGAATCTTCTAATATCTAGCACGCCTCCTAGGTCTTTGATGCTCCAGCCTTTACTTTAACTGACGGTTCGGGCACTAGGCAAAAATTCTATAATATCCTCTTTCATACCATTCCACCAATAGATTTCCGTAAATCTGATACATCTTGGTGGTACACGGATGGATAGAATACTTGGATCCATGAGCCATGCAATATACGGCTCCTCAAATCTTCAACATTCGGACCACATAAGCGGCCACTAGAAGCACACCATGTCCCCTTGGAAGACCTCCACCTTCGACTATGAACGACTTCCCTTTAACTTTGCAAAATCGTGTCCTCATCTTGTCTAGCTCTTCCCATAAGCCACCAAGGGCGATTCTAAATCTTTACATGCAACAACCACGCAGTCCAGTCAACCAACCTAACTCCTTGTGAATTCGTGTACATCTTTCAGCTCCTTCTTCCCCTGTCCATAGGGACACCCTCTCCATCTACCGATTCTACTAAGTGTGTCAGCTACCCATTAGCCACCTTAGGATGGTAAAGGACACTCATATCATAGTCCTTGAGTAGCTTCAAGCACCTTTTTTGCCGTAGATTGGGGTCATACCGCACGAACACATATTGTAGCTCTTACATGGTCGTAAACAAATTCACATATACCTTATACAAGTATTGTCGCCATATCTTCAAGGCAAACACCACTTTGCGACCAATTAGATCATGGGTTGGGTAATTCTTTCTCAAAGAACTCAATTATGCAGAGAATAGGCTATGGCAACTAGTGCTACATCGATACGCACCCAAGTTGTCACGACACGAGAGTAGACCCGGATCGTAAACATGGGACAAGGAGTCTCGAAAGACAGGAGTCAACCCATGGCATGAGTGTAAATCTAATTCATTGAAAGTGGAAGATTTACACATAAGGCACTCTCGCAGCTTTATGTAATCATAGCATATCATAAAAGGAAGAGATATCCGCACATATGCACAAATTTTAGTACTACATACTATCAGCCTCAACTACATACGATGGGTTGACGGGACAACACCCCAAACTACTTCGGCCAAGACTAAAACATAAAATAACATGAATGTCGACGACGGCCCTCGGAACATAAGGACTCTTAATAAGCTAAAGTGAACTCACGAGATGATCTAAAAGGTGAGGATGAGCCTATCCTAACACAAAATCTTATCAAAAGGCAAGAACTTGCTTCCTACATTCTTATTGTTCTTGCCTAGGTTTGCGTTCTCAAGCATTTACTTTATGCGTAACGTGTGTGTTTTCATGGTGATAAATCATAAAAACAACCATAATTAAGAATGCAAGACAAAGTAACAATCAATAACTTAAACCAAACAAAATGTAAAATCACAATCATATCTTGTATTCAACCTAGAGGAGGGTTCTGGCTACTCATGTTCATATAATTACAAGAAAACATAATTAAAGTACTTACAAGAATTGGTAGAAGAGAAGATGAAATTGATGAACCCTAAGTGAGTTCTCCCACTTCTCCACTCCTCCTTGGAGTTTTTCGAAATAAATCATCCCTCCTTTTTTAGGAGCTAAGGGACTATTTTTAGTAAATGAGAATGATGCTAGTATGCTGTCATGGAATGGCTCAGTGGCACGGTGTATCGCGAGCCGCGCCTCATGAGCACGGAGTGTATCGCGGTGCCTTTGCCTCATTGACACGGAGAGTATTCTGCGGAAGCCCTCTTGGAAATCGCCAATTTATTCCAACTTTTTGGTGTTTCCTCCCAGATATCATTCCTCCCTTCACCAAATCATAGATTAGTTCCTCAATGCATTATTTCCTTCAAAAATATGGACTAATCATGTTGGTTAATATTTCTTCTCATTTATATAAAAAGGCATGAAAATGTGCCTTAATTAAATACATAAACAAGGCAAAACTAAGTTATAAAGTATCAAGTGTCATATAAAATGCCGCAAGTGTTTATTATAAGAAGTTTTGAAATTTAATTAAGTATAGAGCGGTCAGCAATGCTACGAATTAATTCAAGGAGCAACTAGAGTTAAAGCCGAGATAATCATGTGATACTGGTTTGCAATGGTTTAAGTATGGCTTATAAATTATTGTCTCACATAATTAGAATTGCATGTTCATGGTCTTCCGAACCTCTAAACACGACAAACTAGTCTCACTACTACATTGTTGAGCGAGGATGTTATTTCTAGTTCGTGGGCAATTAACTACGTGGATGTGGTTATGGGGGTTATGCCATTGATTGGTTATAGTACCTCTAACCATTTACCAAACTTAGCTTCACAACTACTCTTACAAGTGGTGAGTACAATTCGAAGTTGGTGTCTTTCTATATTCCCATTTTATCAACCAAATTGAGTATTAGGTATATTCCTATCTTAACCACAAAATCTTATCAAAAGACAAGAACTTGCTTCCTACATTCTTATTGTTCTTGCCTGAGTTTGCGTTCTCAAAGCATTTACCTACGCGTAGCATTATTGTGTTTTCATGGTGATCAATCATTAAAAAAACCATAATTAAGAATGCAAGAAAAAACAACAATCAATAACTTAAAACCAAAACAAAATCGCAAAATTACAATCAAATCTTGTGGCTTCAACCTAGAGGAGGTTCTAGCCACTCATGTTCAAATATAATTACAATAAAAATATAATTAAAGTAACATACTTACAAGAATTGGTAGAAGGAAGATGAAATTGATGAACCCTAGGTGAGTTCTCCCTTGACCTCACTCATGCGGTTTTCAAAAATCGTCATCCCTCCCTTTTTAGGAGCTAAGGGACTGTTATAATAAATGAGAATTATGCAAATTATGCACAATCGTGGAATGGCTCAGTGGCACGAGGTTTATTGTAGACCTTTGCCTCCATTGACACGGTGTATCGAAGCTCTTTGCTTAAGAGTGACACAGTGTCGCGAAGACCTTTGCCTCCGTGACACGAGTGTATCGCGAACCTTTGCCTGCGTGGCACGGAGGTATGTGGAAACTCCTAAAATGGCCAATTTATTCCAACTTTGATGTTTCTCTCCCGATATCATTCCTCAAGTTCACCAAATCATAGATTGGGTCCTCCAATGCATTGTTTCCTTCAAAAACAAAGTCTAATCATGTTGGTTAATATTTCTTCTCATTTATATAAGGCATGAAAATGTGCATAATTAAGTACATAAACAAGGCAAAACTAGGATTATAAAGTATCACTTGGGCATGTAATTATGCCCAAGATCACAACCCCACACTTAAAGTCTTGTTCGTCCTCGAACAAACCTTTTACATCTCATGCACATGAAGACACATATAACTAATTTAGCAAGATAATTCAAACTACGGCTATAATGATTATTTAAGATAGCAAGTTAAAACAATTTATTCCAACTTTGGTGTTTCGCTCCCGATATCATTCCTCCACTTCACCAAATCATAGATTGGGTCCTCCAATGCATTATTTCCTTAAAAAACAAAGAATAATCATGTTGGTTAATATTTCTTCTCATTTATATAAAAAGGAATGAAAATGTACATATTTAAATACATAAACAAGACAAAACTAAGTTATAAAGTATCACTTTGACATGTAATTATGCCCAAGATCACAACCCTACACTTAAAGTCTTTTTCGTCCTCGAACAAACCTTTTACATCTCATGCACATGAAGACTCACACATAGCTAACATAGCAAGATAATTCAAGATACGGCTATAATGATTATTTAAGAGAACAAGTTAAAAATAGAGCATGCACAATTTAATCAATGAAATGATATACAACTCCGTTAAGACTTCTTAACCTCAAGAATCGACTCTCAATCTTGGCAAACTCATGCAAATCAACTGATCAAGAAANAATCATGTTGGTTAATATTTCTTCTCATTTATATAAAAAGGCATGAAAATGTACATAATTAAATACATAAACAAGGCAAAACTAAGTTATAAAGTATCAAGTGTCATATAAAATGCCGCAAGTGTTTATTATAGAAGTTTTTGAGAAATTTAATTAAGTATAGGGGCGGTCAACGAAATACTCTGAATTAATTCAAGGAGCAACTAGAGTTAAAGCCAGATAATCATGTGATACTACAATTTGCAATGGTTTAAGTATGAAACTATAAATTATTGTCTCACATAATTAGAATTGCATGTTCATGGTCTTCCGAACCTCTAAACACGACAAACTAGTCTCACTACTACATTGTTGAGCGAGGATGTTATTTCTAGTTCGTGGGCAATTAACTACGTGGATGTGGTTATGGGGTTATGCCATTGATTTGGGTACTTCCGTACCTCTAACCATTTTACCAAACTTAGCTTCACAACTACTCTTACAAGTGGTGGAGTACAATTCGAAGTTGGTGTCTTTCTATATTCCCATTTTATCAACAATTCAAGGTATTAGGTATATTCCTATCTTAACCACAAAATCTTATCAAAAGACAAGAACTTGCTTCCTACATTCTTATTGTTCTTGCCTAGGTTTGCGTTCTCAAGCATTTACCTACGCGTAAC
>JACEIK010002052.1:167511-235155 GCA_018107945.1 Datura stramonium | reverse complement strand
AAGGGGCCCTCACGCCACATCAAGTCTCAACAAACAAATAGCACATATAAATAGCAAGCATGCATAACTGAAAAGACTATCTGAAATCTGATTTCTCGTTTTGATCTCTTTCTGTACTATACTGATTCTTTACTGATTATACTGATTCTGAAATCTTTCTTTAACTGTTGGCTAATCTGTAGTCAGGAAACTATCTGTCTGAATGGCTAATCTGTAGTCAATATCTCGTCTATCTGAATGGCTAGTCTGTAGCCATAGAACTGTCTGAATGGCTAGTCTGTAGCCATAATACTGTCTGTCTGTCTGATTTTACTTTACTAACTTTTATTCTGAAAATCTGTTTCTTTTTATTCTACAACATGCTTGCTAATCATACAACGGAGCTATCTTGAATAAGATGCTAACTCGCCCTTTGGCGCATGCTTTACTAACTTTCGGACTGAGTATGATATGGCAATGCAAACCAGATTTACTAAACTTACTCAATACTCAACATTCAACTCCGAGGAATTCAATTACGGGTTTACTATGATTTATACGTAAAACTTCTAACTTCTTTGAGGAAACTTTCTTTACATACCTTAACCTCGAGTTGTATCCGACTGTCGGATGAGGCTCGGTCAGTACTTCGGCTATTTCTCCTAACTGCATTCATATATACATCAATTAGTACTAAATACAACATTATTCTGAAGGAAAAACAGTCACTTTCGATATATTTATAGCCTAAACTTGGAAGCATCGAAAGATGATCGAAAACTTGCTATTTTTCAGAGGTCGAGAAGGGAGAAGTATTCACTTTACGGCTGGAGCACATAGAACACTAGTTTGGAGCAATTCTACTTACCTTAGTCTGGTAGCTCGGCCTTGATTGATCGGCTTGCATTATTTGCGAAACAAAATCCGTAAAAATGCTCCCTCTTGCTAAATACCTCGGTACCTGAGGTTAATTTAGGTTTGGACTACGTTTGGTAGCGTAATCGAACGATATTATATAAACCCTCTTCGTCTCTCTTTCCTCTACGTTTCTGGAAATTAATATAATGATATATCATCATAAACCGAAGTGGGGGCTTTATACTTGGGCTGGACGGGCCCAGCGTGTCCACGAGCCAATGCGGTGGCCCCACCTCCGTGACACAGCGCCATCATGGAGGGCTGCCTTCCGGCTCCTTCACGATGGTTCGACTGGTTTCTCGTCTGATCTTTTCGGGCCATTTTCCCAACACGTATGGCTATCAAATATGCTTAACCAAGCGTGCGAATAGGCCATCTGGGTCTGTAGGAAATCTTCACCGGGGTGTAACATTCTCCTCCCCCTTAAGAACATTCTACCTCGAATAAAGTTGCTATCTAGAGGGACTTCTCAACTATCTCAACCTATTATTTAGGAAAATTTCGAGTTTCTGTAATATGGACTATCCCAAGAAACACAGACGTAGAAAAGTCAGTGCGGGTACTCCACACAATATTATAAGATTCACTTGATAGCTAAACATCAATCTTTCTCATTTCATACATATACAACCATAAGGTACTGCATAAATAATGTACGGACATACGTCGTCGACTAGGCCCGTAACAAGTGAGGATATCCAGTTTTCATATCTTCCTCCGCCCCGCCACGGGGTGTGAGCGCTGGTGCCCTTGAAGGACTGGACTACTAACTGGTGGGCCTAGGCGCATCTGGTGCTGGCTAGCTCTATCTCGAGGTTCTGTTGCGCCACAATACTTTAACAGACGCAATATCTTTAGTTCCCAATCTGCGAATGCGTACTGTCTAGGATAGCTCTTTGGAACCTCTTCGTGACCGGCTCTTCTGTAGCTGGATATCACGGTAGGACTGCTCTTGGCGGGTCTCCTAAGCATTTCCTTAGCATGGATACATGAAAGACTGGATGAACAGATTCTAACTCTGGAGCAAGTTCAACTCATACGCCACTTGGCCTATTCTTCGACGAATCATTAAGGCCCGACAAACCTTGGTGAGCTTGCCTTTCTTGCAAATCTCATCACCCCTTTCATCGGAGGTACTTTCAAAAATACCCAGTCGTTCACACTTCGAATTCCACGTTTCTGCGCCGTACATCTGCATATGATTTCTGGCGACTCTGTGCAGTCAATAGGCGTTCTCTGATAAGCTTTACTTTCTCCTACGATTCTTGGACAATGCTCTGGTCAATCAGCGGCGATTCTCCTATTTCAAACCAGCCAACCGGCGATGCACTTTTGCCCGTACAATGCCTCAGGCGCCATCTGGATAGCTGAGTGATAGCTGTTATTATAAGCAAACTCGATTAGGGAAAATGCTCATCCCGGCTACCACCAAAGTCTAGAACACACGCTCACCAACATATCTTGACGTACGAATGGCTGCGTTCGGCACATCCATTGTCTGAGGGTGGAATGCAGTACTCAGATTAACCTATCCCCAGACCCTTCTGAAACGACTGCCAAAAAATCTGGCCGTAAGCTATGCTCCTCTGTCTGGAAATAATGGATACTTTGGTACTCCGTGCAATCGACTATTTCTCGGATATACAACTCGGCATAATCTTCGGCGAGAAGGTAGTTCTCAGCGGCAGGAAATGAGCTGGTTCATTAATCTGTCAACTATCACCCATATAGAATCTTTTCTATGTCTGGTACGGGGGTGAAATCCTGCCACAAAAATCCATATTTACTACTTCCCATTTCCGAAGCACAGCTATGTCCACGAGTTAACCCGCCCGGCTTCGTGCTCGCTTTTTCATTTTTGTTGGCAGTTAGGACACTGGGCTACAAATTCAACAATTTCTCTTTTCATACCTGGCCACCAGTAGTTTCTTTGATATCATGGTACATTTTTTTGTCGTAGGGATGGAGAGAATAGCGGAAGCATAATGTACCTCGTTCATAATCTGTGTGCGGAGCTGAAACATTGGAACACATAGACGATTTTTACAACGCGGCACTCCATCCTCTGTTGCTTGGAAATCTAGCTTTCCTGCGAAAATATAATCTTTAAGCTGGATTAGGTCGGGATCCACTCATGTGCCGTTCCTTTACTTCCACAACTAAGGATGACACGGCGGTGTTCGAACTACCGCTCTGTTGTCCTCTTGTTTCTGCTACACGAACGGCTGGAGGCTGGCTAACTGATGTATCTCCCTGACCAATTCCGCTGCTCGGGCTGCAAATACGCCAAACTCCCCATGGACTTACGATTGGGGAGCATCTTAACACAACATTGGCTCTCCCGGGTGTACGGAATATCCACGTCATAATCTTTTAGCAGATTCCAGCTAGCGACTGTCGCAGATTCAACTCCTTTCACAGTGAAGATATGCTGGCAGGCTCTTGTGACTGTGAAAATATTCACATGGACACCATACAAATAATGTCTCACATTTTCCAAGGCGTGGATCCTTGCGGCTAACTCCGGGTCATGGGTAGGGTAGTTCTTTTCGTGTTTCCAGGCATGCAGGCATATGCAATCACTTTACCATCTTTGCATCAGCACACAACCCAGCCGTGCTGATGCAGCCATAATACCGAATAACCTTACGTACCTTCCGGCAATGCTAACCTTTGGGCGGAGGTTAATCTGTCTTCCAGTTCTGGAAGCTCTTTGCTCGCATGCCTCTGTCAGCCCGAAACTTTGTGCTTTCTGCGTCAGTTTGGTCAGAGTGCCGCAATAGTCGAGAACCCTTCAACAAACCTCCTGTAATACCCTGCTAATCGAGGAAAACTGAACTTCGGTCGGCGGAGTAGGTAGGCCTAGGCCATGATTTGTGCTTCTATTTTTCTGCGTGTCCTTTGTATACTGACATCCGACACAATAGGCCCCAAGAAGGCTACTGAGTTAAGCCAGAATTCACACTTGGAAAACTTAGCATATAACTGGCGGTCTCTGAGGATCTGGAGCACTGTCCGTAAATGAGTCACAGGTGATACGCGGGCGAATACACCGGAATGTCATCAAATAAATACTACCACAAATAGGTCCAGATATGGTTTGAAAAATACTATTCATCAGGTCCATGAATATTGCTGGGGCATTCGTTAACCCAAAGGACAAAACTAGGAAATTCAAAGTGTCCCTGTCAGGGTCCTGAACGCCCGTTTTAGGAATATCTCTTTCTTGATACTCGGACTGGTGATATCCGGACCTGAAGTCAATCTTGGAAAAGTATCACGGCTCCCTGTAACTGATCAAATAAGTCATCTGTTTTGGGAAGCGGGTACTTGTTCTTCACTGTAACCTTTTTTGGTTGCCGATAATCTATACTCATACGATATTGATACAGGGGACGGCGTCACTTTTGATATATTTATGAGTCTAAACTTGGGCTTATCGAAAGACGGTGAAAACTTGCTATTTTCAGAGGTCAGAAGGAGAAGTATTCGTACGGCTAGGAGCACATAGACACTAGTTTGGAGCAATTCTGCCTGCCTTAGTCATTGGCTCGACGATTCGTCGGCTATTATTCAGCGAAAACAAAATCGTAGAAATGCTCCCTCTTTGCTAAATACCTCGGTACACGAGGTTAATTTGGGATTTGGACTACGTTTGGTAGCATAATCGAACGATATTATATAAACCCTCTTCGTCTCTCTTTCCTCTCCTACGTTTTCTGGAAATTAATATAATGATATGTCATCATAAGCCAGTAGGGCTTTATATACTTAGGCTGGACAGGCCCAACGTGTCACAGGCCAATGCGGTGGCCCCGCCTCCATGACACGGCGCCATCGCGGAGGGCTCTGCCCCGGCTCCTTCCACCATGGTTCGACCCAGGTTTTACGTCGATCTTTCGGGACCTTTTTTCTAGCACGTATGGCTATCAAATATGCTTAACCAACGTGCGAATAGGCCATCTAGGTGCCGGGAATCTTACGGGGTGTAACAAAATCAAACCTCCTTTCAATGGTGATTGATTGGCCCTTACAGATGGCGTAGTGCCCCTTCATGTCGGGCACACAAAATATGATGGCCTCCCGAGAGTTGGTAGGCACTGTGGATGACTTTGCCTTTTCTTTTCCCTTTGTGGATGAGGAGGTTGGGGCTTTACCCTTACCGGGGTTCCTGGATGAAGCTATTTTCCACAAACACAATGTTAGTGGCATCCACAATGTATTTTTTTGTGTTTTTCCAATGAGAAAAGGAAACAACGAACAACTACTCTAAAATTTAAATGAGAAACAAGAAGAATTAGCAACTGATGAGCTGGAAGCACCGGTGGAAACACCAACGAACCGCAGGAGGTTATCCGCGGACTACCGAGGAACCGCTAGTGATAAGAAGAGAACTGGGATAGAAAATATTCCACCGGTGACAGATCGGCGAATCACCGGTCTAGATCCGCAAACTGTCAATGTAACGCAGAGTCAAGGCAGTGGCTTAAAGCCAATATTAGCCTGAACCGATGCTTCATCGGTGTTTCGCTGGACCTAACCGGTGAATAGTCGATGGTCGTCGTCCCTAATGCTTCACCATGAACTCTAATATCAAAATTCTCAAACACTCACTCACATCATATCAAAGCATTACCTACACACATGGAAAGGGCCAAAATGACGATTTACCCTTAAGAATGGCGTTACCCGATCTATCATAGAGCAAATTAGGTCTTCTTAATCCCTTGGGGTTACTCAGACTTCACCCCACTTAACTACACAAGAAAAACCATTTCCCCCACACCCATTTAAGCATCAAGTCTCTATCACCCCACTAATTTCACATAGTGGCAACTGACTTCATTCAACAAGTATGGTATCAATTATGAAAATATTAGGGAGAAGGGAAGTAAAAAGAAGGGGGGTGTATGTCATAACAATAGCTATATGCAACAAGATTACCATCAATGAGAAAATAAGGAAGTTAAGAATACATTACCACAATCAAGAGAAAGAGTGCAGAGAATAGTTGTGGGAGCTGGAGGGTGCTTAACAATGATGAAATATCGAGTTTTTGCTAGGAGAGTGGGAGAGTATGAGTGTAGTGAGAGTTAGGTAGAAGTGTTGGGGAGGTTTTATAGGTGATAAGGTGTAATTGTGGTTGGTTGAGGAGAAGGTGGATGGTTAGTGGTGCTTTAATGGTATAGAAAGTGGAAGAGAGGGAGTTTTTGGATATGGAAAGGTGGGATGTTGGGAAAATAAAAAGGAGTGTGGGAAAGTGTTAAAAGGTGGAAAAGGGGAATTTTGTCAGATTAGGGCGGCTACAAAAATATTTTGGGTCGAGTAGGTCCATGATTTGGTCAAGATTTTAAAACTGAACACTTACCTTCACCGCCGTTACACCGGCGATCGCCGGTTGGAACCGAAAGTTTTCTGCCTTACAATCACAGGCTTGATTTTGGGCCCAGTTCACTGTATTGTACCGACAATTAACCAGAGTTTCGAGGATTGGTTTTGCATTCTGCCGGTGGTTAGCTATTTTTGCATCCACTTCTTAGGTGTTATGGCTCACATCGGCGTTCCAGCAGCGGTTCGCGACTATTTATTGGCGTTTTGCCGGTCTGACCATTTTTTTCCTAGGTTTCTGCTTTCATGATCAAAAGTGCAACGGTTCGCATAGCTTGATCGGCAATTCGCCGGTCTTAACGCAGTGCCTGGGTTGTTTTATTCTTCTTCTCCTTGCTTCTCACCTACTTAATCCTACAAAACTAAAAACAACAATGACATTAAAAACATTCAAAAGAAGACACTTGGTTTGTCTCCCAAAAAGCAACTTAGTTAACGTCGTGGCACGATGTATTTCTCATTTAACATTCATTCTTCAAAGGATCATCCTCCGACTCATCTTCCTCATGCAACACTCCAATTACTTTACATTTATCAGGAGGTTCAGATTGGCACACCTTGAAGGTAACCTCTTCATCTCCAACCCAGAACTTGAGCTCACCTAGCTCCACATCTACCAAAGCTCTACTCATGGTGAGCAATGGTCTCCCCAAAATGAGTGGAACTTCTACATCCATCTCACAATCAAGGACAACAAAATCAACTAGTAGAATAAACTTATCTACCCTCACCAATATATCCTCTAAAACACCCATATGTTTCTTGATAAAGCGATCAGCCATTAACAATCTCATAGTTTGGTGTTCCCAAGGCCCAATTTCTTGAAGATTATGAGAGGCATCAGATTTATACCTGCCCCAAGATCACAATTGGCTTTCTTGAACACACACAACCCAATAGTGCACGGGATTGCAAAGGCTCCCGGATCTTCCCGTTTTGGAGCTAGGTTGCTCATCATCATAGCACTACAATGATGTGTTATCTCTCTGGTGCACACATCTACAACCTTTTTCTTCTTCAGTAGTTCTTTCATGAACTTTACATATCCGGGCATTTGAAGTAAAGCATCCACCAACGGTATATTTATGTACAATTTGCTGAACATATCGATATACTTACTGAACTGATCATCCTTCTTTTTCTTGGCAAATTGTTGTGGATAAGGAGGTGGAACTCTTGGTTCTTGTTCTTTCTCTGTTGAGGCCTTCATGCCTGCCTCTTCTTCATCAGCATTTGAGGGAACTTCCTTAAAATCTCCTTCATCTTTAGCCTCACCATTATCACAACCATTTGGTGATTTTGGCACCGCCTCATAATCTTTTTCATCATTTCTTAGGAACAACAACTTCCTTGGGCTTAACATTTGCATCTCCAAGAATTTTGCCACTCCTCGTGACAATGGCCATGCATTGACTATCTTTCTTTGGGTTTGGCATTGTATTACTCGAAAGTGTTCCCTTCATTTAGGGATTCATTTAAGAGGATAAGTGGTTCATTTTGGCTTCCAAATTCTTGATAGAAGTTGAGTGTGAACTCACGGTTTGGGCAAGGTTAGACGCCTCTCCTTTCAATTTCTTAACCCGCTGTCGGTTGATTCCACTTTCTTAAGAACCCTTGCCAACATCTCTTCAATTTTCAAGCTCCCTGCATTCCTCACACTTGGTTGAGCTTGGGCGTTCTCAGCTTTAGGAGGGGGAACATCTGGATTTGAACTTTGATGATATTGGTCCCCCTCATGATTTTTCTCTCTATTGCCCTATCTCTTATTTCCCTCGGGCCATCCCTATATGTCGCAATTTCTCCAACCTTGTCTCTCTTCCTGTGGGCACCAAGGGCCTTGATTAGCCCCTTGATACCCGTGTAAAGAATCCCCCGATATGATTTTCCATGTATTGACACTCCTCTTTGTATCTTGGTGGCGATGATTCTCCTTCAAACTGCATTATACCTTGCATTCCTACAACATTTACAACTTTAGACCCGACCCCCATCACATGTTTAGTCATTAACTCCAGTTGAGTCATCATTTTAGCAATATTTTCATCTCGCTCTTCATCTCTTTTTCACATTTCAGCTGCTAACACACTAGAACGCACATCATGTGACGATACATTAGTCTCCCTAGTATGCCATACCCGATTTGTCTTTGTCATTCTATACAAGAGGGCCTTATCTAACCCATATGTATAATCCATAATTGAACCTCTAGCTAAATTATTAGCAACGGATTTGTTGATGGGGTCTATGGCTCGGTAAATGCTTTGAAGGAGCACTCCATCGGGGAGACCATGGTTAGGGAAAAGGGACACCTTCTTCTTGAACCTTAGACATGATTCATGTAAAGGCTTCCCTGGCTCTTTCCTAAAGTTTGTAATGTCATCCCTCAGCTGCAATATCTTTGAGGGAGGGAAACAACAATCCAGAAATGCTTCAGTTAATTCTTTCCACAAGGTGATACAACCTGGAGGGAGCTCCTCCAACCATATAGTCGCCTCTCGCGTTAGCGAGAATGGAAAGAGCCTTAACCTGATAGACTCTTGACTAATATTTTTTATGTTAAAGGGTTGGCGAATCTCTAAGAAATTTCTTAAGTGGCGGTTTACATCCTCACTCGGTTTACCCCGAAAGAGCCCTTTCATCTGTAACAAGTGTAATATTGTACTTGCAACATGAAACACTGCATTCCCTACCATGGCTGGTAGGCAAATGGCTCCTGCAACTTCAGGCATAACCGAGTTATCCTCTTCATGCTGCATGTGACCTTCAACCGAACTATCTCCTGCTTGCGAATGTTGGCTCATATGAACTCACCCTAACAACCAATCAGCAAAAGCAACATCAACAACTAAGATGCAAGATTAACTCAAATTAACAAAAATCACAAGGATATCAAGCGCTAGTCCCCGGCAACGACGCCACTTTTGATAACGCTCAAATACACTCCTCATTTAGAGAAAGTATAAGTGATCGTTGTATCAAAACAAATATTCTCGATGGATGTCGGGGTCGAATCCCACAGAGACTAGTGAATGATTTGCATGAGCATTATTTTAGGAAATTTGAATTAACTCACACCAATTAAGAAAAACAAAACAGTAAATTTTTTAGGAAAAAGTGAAGTTAACAATATTGTGGATTTTAAACCAGCTTGCCAAAATAGCAAAATAACCAAAATTGATAAACAATAATGAGAGAAGAGTGGAGGTGTTATGTACATAGGGTGCTAATCAAATAAGGATATGCTAGCTTATCAAATCATTGCGAATAAGTGTAAATAACTTTGGACGAGATGACACCCTATGTTTTTCAACCTCGTGGATGCATTTTTCTCGAGTCCCTTCACACCTCAAGACACTATTCAATTAGCCCAATAGAGTTTGGGTTAATAATTGAGCTATTTCTATCCATCAACTACTAAATAGGATTATGAATATGGATTTTGGCTATTTCTAGATCAACTCCACACAATCACGTCTATTCCCACCATCAAATTCTCTCCCAATACTTGAATTCTTCTCTTTCATGCTAAAAATCAAGTAAGAAAAGTAACCCACATTTACAACTATGAATTATCAATTATAAATTAGAGAGAATCAACAGATTTACACAAATTAAGCAATATTAGGATGAATCTAGCAATATCCAATCTAATTAAGCACCCATCATCACACACCTCTAGTTGATGATTTAGCTACCATGATTAAGAAATTAAAGAGTATATTCATCAATAAACTCAATGATTTCATTAGTAAGAGCAAGAAAAATCAAACTCAAAATATGTTTGTAATAATGGTTATACATTGCTAAGGAAGAAGATGAAAATAAGAAAAGCAATATTCAACAATCTCCTTCTATGGGGTTCTTCTCTTTTTAAAGGAAAAGGAATGTTCAAAAAGCTAAAAAGTATAAAAGTTGTGTACAAAGTACTTTCTTCTAGATTATATACAAAAATAGGGCAACCAATCTCCTCTTTTTCTATTGCTGGATGTAATTGCCCCTGTTCAGGCATTTTGTCACTTGCGGGGGAGCCGGAGGTTGGACGGTTGCATTCCACAAACCATCGTCCATCATTTTCTGTACTTTCAATGATTTTTCAGGACCATTTGGCAACACCTTCGGCGATTCACCGGCCTTCATCCACGATCTGCTGATTCCTTTACTCCTCAGTCCAGAAAGTGCAAGCACCTGTAGGTGATTTGACCGGTAAGTCGTTGGTTGCATATTCTCCTCAAGTCAGCGGTCATCTGCGTTTGACTAGCGTTTCGCTGGTGTCCTCCGGTGGAGCACCGGTTTTTACCTAATTTCATCTTTTTTACTCCACTTTTTTCTCTTTCTCTTTCTCTTCAATTCAGATACATGCACATAAAAAGGAAAAAAAGGCATAAAATTTATCTAAATGACTTGAAAACTAAGTTAAAGCTCATGCTCGAGAGCCCAATGAATTGATAAATTACCAACTCATTAGTGGGCCGTGAAAAATTCTAAGATCCTACCATATGTACAACTGGTACAAAGGTTGGGTAAGAGATTCAGGAAGATCGAGTTTAGACATGTTCCTAGAATACAAAATGAATTTGTTGATGCACTTTCTACCATATCATCTATGATACAACACCCAGAGAAGAACTACATTGACTCATTCGAGATAAGTCTAAAAGAGCAACCTGCACATTATTCGCATGTGGAAGAATAGCTAGATGGAAAGTCGTGGTATGTAGATATAAAGAAGTATCTGGAAATGGGGGAATACCCAGAAGATGCAACAAGTAGCCAAAAGAAGACAATTCATAGAATGGCGAATAATTTCTTTGTAAGCAGAGAAATACTTTATAGAAGAACCCCTGATTTGGGACTGCTAAGATGCATGGATGCCATGGAAGCCATGAGATTTCTCGAGGAAGTGCATGTTGGGGTGTGTGGGCCACACCATGAATGGTTTCACTTTATAAAGAAAGATCATGCAGGCAGGATATTTCTGGATGACTATGGAGAGTGATTGTAGCCAATTTGTCTGAAGATATCACCGATGTCATATACACAGAGATTTGATCAAAGCTCCACCCAATGAGCTCAATGTGATGAGTTCTCCTTGGCCATTTGTAGCATGGGGCATGAATGTTATTAGACCTATCGAGCCACCCGCCTCTAACGGGCATAGGAATATTTTAATTGCCATTGATTATTTCACCAAGTGGGTGGAAGCTGCCTCATACAAAGTTGTGACAAAGAAGGTAGTAGATGATTTTGTCTGCAACAACTTGATATGCTGCTTTGGAGTACCAGAATCCATTATAACGGACAATGGGGCAAATTTGAATAGCCATCTGATGCGATAAATATGTGAGCAATTCAAGATCACTCACCGTAATTTAATCGCATATCGGCGTCAAATGAATGGATCAGTGGAGGCTGCCAACAAAAATATCGAGAGAATATTGAGGAAGATGATTGGAACAGATAGATCCTGGCACGAGAAGTTTTCTTATGCTTTATTGGGTTACCGCACAATGGTTTGAACTTCAACTAGGGCAACTCCTTACTTGTTGGTATATGGTACAAAAGTAGTTATACCAGTTGAGGTTGAAATACCTTCGTTGAGGATCATCCAAGAAGCAAAATTGAGTAATGCAAAATGGGTTCGCAACCGGAAAGAACAATTGGCAATGATCGATAAGAAGAGGTTGAACACCATATGTCATGGTAAGTTATAACAGAAGAGAGTGGCTCGTGCTTTTAATAAGAAAGTAAGAGTTCAAACCTTTGAAGTAGGCCAATTGGTATTGAAGTGCATTTTTCCCCATCAAGATGAATACAAAGGGAAGTTTGCACCAAATTGTCAAGGTCCCTATGTTGTTCACAAAGTCCTATTAGAAGGCACTTTAATTCAAGAAGAAATGGACAACCAAGAGTGGCCGAAGGCTATCAACTCGGATGCTGTCAAGAGATATTACGCCTGAAGACTGATGTTTCCTTCTCATTTTTTTGCTTGTAGTCGCATATTTGCTTTTAAATACTACTAATTGTGATAGTTTAGAAAACATTTCCCGGTATGGTGAACTACGTGATGACCTGAATTCCCAGGATGGGATACGTTGGCAGCCAATACTTGCTTCAGTCACATTATTGGAAAAATTCAATTTGCTTCATTGTAACTATGAACTATGTGATGACCTGAATTCTCAGGGTGGGATACATAGGCGGTCAATATCGGCCTCGGTCATATCTTTTAAAAGTTTCCAATTTCCTTTATTTAACTTGAACTACGTTTGATCTAAATTCTTGCCTCAACGGGATACGTAGGCGCCATACTGGCTCGGTCAAATTCCTCGAGAGTTTTCCATTTCTCTTCATGATGGAAATTGGGCCAGAATTTTTGAGATCCTCTCAAAAATTCACAAGACTGAACATTCTCATGAAGATAAATTTGAAGAGTATCTTGGATATGCGACTGGGGAAATTTTTTTGAAAAGGAACTCAAAAATTCGATGAAGACAGTTTCGCCAATAGACAATATTAACTTGTTTGGAAACCGTAACTAGGGCAGAAATATTGAGGAAAACCTAAAAATTTCATCAAGTACCATCAAGAAATTTAAGCAAACCTCATTCTCCAACTACAATAGAACTCCAGAGAATCTCCAATTTCCAAAAGACCGCCTGTCATATCAAATTGAGAAGTAGAGGATGTTCGTTTTATGCATGTCATGACAATCTTGACAGAAATTTTTCTAAAAACTGTTTTCTCAGTTTTACCTTCCAAAATATTTACTATATTTCTAAAATTATTTTAATTTTGTCTTCTCTCTACCATGACTCGAAGTACCAAGCAAATTTCTGAAGCTGTCAAGACAAGCAGCAAGGTGACCAAAAGAAATCAACACAAATCAGTTTCACAAAAACTAATGATTTTTCCATGGATGCAGGCTATGACAAGGTTCTTGATATGTTGTTATTTTATGGCACTTTCGACGCTCAAAATTAAGAAATTATGCACATTCCGGGTATGTTTGTATAGGTATGATGTGTTTTGTGCTTAATGTTACAGAAAAATAGGTTTGGAGTGAACTGGTCGAATTAATGCTGAAAACAACTGAAAAGGTGACTGCCAGGCACTTCACGAGTTGTTGGTAGGAGGTACGACTCGTTGCTTAAGGCGTGGGAAAAAGATGGATTTTTGAAGATGCAAGACAGTGTACCTGATGAGTTGAGAAAACGACTCGTTACACCTGGTAACGAGTCGTGAGTTCAACCGTGAAAACTGAAAGAGGAAATATTAACAAAGTGGCCAGTGTAATTGACGACAGACATCACGAGTCGTCACATGAAGGAACGACTCGTTGGAAGATCACTGGGACCAACCGTAAGGTGCACTGGACTTTTGTAGGAATGAGACCAAGAGGGACCTAACGACTCGTGCTTAGGCACGGCGAGTCGTTAGGTGACCCTTCGCCACAATTGGGTATGTTGCTGAGGGCGACTGTTTTAAGCAAGGAACGACTAATAGAGGGCCAAACGAATCGTCACCAAGCCCGTTGCCACTGCCGACTTGGTTTCCAGTTTTAATTAGGAAAAGGATTTTTTGGAACTATAAATACACGGTTTAGGTTTATTTTTTATAAGACGGATTTTTCTACAGTTATAGAGTAATTGAGAGAGCCGATTTATTTAGTTATCCACTAGAATTTTGGTATTGATCAATTGTTCTTGATTCAAGAAACAAAAGCAACATTGGAGTTTATTCATCTATTGTGGAGTTTTTATTCAATCTATGTGGTTTTTATTCTATGATAATTTGTAAGTTGTAATTATTCTATGATAATTTGTAAGTTGTAATTAGGATTTATTCAATAATTTGTGATTGTGATAATACAAGCATGAGTAGATAAATCCATAGCTATGTTTGTGGGAACCAAGATGAATTAACACACATACGTAAAAACACTTCTAGTGATTCTCCTTGAATGGGGTTTTATGCATGTATTGTTTTATCCTTCATTTTGATTGATTCTTGATGGTTGCAAACATTAGGACTTGCCTTATTCTTACTCACCGGACCAAGGAGGTAAAGAATGGGAAAAGGATTACCTGGGAGATTTGAGACTATCAACCCTTATCTAATAGCTTGAACTTGTTCGGGGATAGCCAATCCGATATTACGTGTGGGGCGGTCGTAACTAAAGTACACCCGTATACGGACAAGTTATGCGGGTGATAATCATCTAGATAGGGGACAAACCATTTAGGGTGCACCTAACTTACCAATATTGAATGTTAAACACCAGAATAGATCACTAGTGTATAAGCCTTGTGGTTATGAAATCTTGGGGAACACAATCCTAGTCAAGTCATTAATTGAATACAAACCGAATTTGATTTTAGCATTCATCAATTTTATTTTGTTTATTATTCTATATTTTTCCCCCTTCGAAAATAAGTAACTCAATAGTAATAGTTATTCGCATTAACTTAAATTCTTACCATAGTCCTTGTGGGATCGACCTCAACCTTTGTTGGGTTCTATACTTGACAATCGACCACTTATATTGAGGTGTAATTTGGGCGACATAAAATTTTGGCGCCATTGTCGGGGAATACGGCTAAAGCTTTTGTTAATTGTGTTAACTTTACTATTGGTTATTTTTTTTCTTTTGTTGTTTTGGTTGCTTAATAGGTCTTAGGTTTTTTACATGCCCGATACTAGAAGCCAAGGAAATTCCCTGGTCCAATTGATCACGAACTTGAGCTAACGTTAAGAAACCTGAGAAGAATGGCCAACATCCAAGAGCAGGAAACCGTGGACCAAGCCACAACAAGAATGTTGGATGAAGAGCAAGCTCGGCTAGAGATCATGAATTAGCCAGAGTTGCTGAAGAGCAACGTCTAGCTGCAGAAACAGAGCGTGCTAGATAACACAAAGGTCCAGAACACCAGAGACACTAGTATTTTGACGAAGAGGATGATGCGCATATAAACGAAGTCGGTGCCACTAGAGCTATAGTCCCTCCTCCTTTTCCTGCTGGGGAGAAGTTTGACATTACTAGTGCAATGATCCAACTGCTTAATATGAAGGGAATATTTGTGGGTCATGCATCTGATGATGCCCACGCTCACCAGACAAATTTTGTGGGAATATGTAAGGCATATAAGCAACCGGGGGTGAGCCAGGACGCTATCAGACTGAGGTTATTTCCATTCTCTCGAGGGAGTGAGGCAACTATATGGCTGGCTGAGTTGCCGAATGATTCCACCACTACTTGGGGAGTGCTTAAGAGAGATTTTCTCGAAAGGTTCTTCCCACCATCCAAAGCATTGCGGTTGAAGGATGAGATATATAACTTCAGAGAGTTAAATTTTGAGGCACTGCACGAGAGCTGGCTGCGTTTCAACAAAAAGCTCAAACGGGTGCCAAATCACAGAATTCTGGATGATACATTGTTAGAGATCTTTTATAGGTCCCTGAATGCCAACACCAAGGCGGTGGCTGATACCATCTCCGGAGGAACTTTTATCAGTAACACCTATGCAGAGGTTGCAGAGCTGCTAGATAGGATCACCAAAACCAACCGAGCTTGGCACACTAGAGAGTCGGAGGTTCTGGGTGGTTTGTATGCGGTTGGTATGTCTGCTGAATAAAAGAGAAAAGATGAAGAGCGTGATCAAGATATCGCAGAGATAAAGATCACCATGGGTTTGCTTGCTAAGCACTTGGTGGGAGTCGGAACAGAAAAGGTAAATATTGTAGGTTCTCAGGGCAAGGCCCCGAGAAATGATGGTTGCGAGTCTGAGTCTGAAGAAGAAGTCAATTATTTGAATGATCAGAGGGAGGGTTTCCAGACCAACACCCAAGGGTCTAACCATGACTCTTGGTGTCAAGGTTAAGGGAACCAAGGTCAAAACTTCTACAAAGATAATAATTACAATCGGGGCTAATACTGAGATAATGGGGAGTGGAAGAAGCGCGAGGAAATCAAAAATGATAGAGGCGGTATGTACATTCCACCAAGAAATCATGAGCCAAAGTCCAGTGGTTCAAGGGTTGAGGACATTCTCTCCAAAGTACTCAAGCAGATGGAGACAACAAATAGCCACTTTAAGGAGCTCCGGGCTGATATTTCCAGTTTAAATCAAAAAGTGGAGTCTCATGTCGTGGCGATCAGGAAGATTGAGCAACAGAGGAGTCAGATATTTGTTGAAATGAATCAGAGGCAGAAAGGCACACTTCCCAGCAATACTATGCAAAATCCAAAAAATGAGCACAAGCTACATCACGATTCATTGGATCACCAAAGGACTCGCTGTGTAGCTCGTCTTGAGTGGAAATATTAAGCAATGAGGCAGTGTACCTAACGACCGACCTAACGACTCATTGGGACTAGTCATCAAGTACATTGGACCAACTTGAAGGAAGTCCAGTTTGAGACGACGAGTGATCTCACGAGTCTTTGCCAGTGGCAAGGACTCGTTTAGTCACCCGTCAGGACCACCAGGCACCAGCCCAAAAATGATTTTTATTTCATCTCATCTTGCAGACTAACATTGTTTCCACAGGTACAATAGCTCCAAGAAGGGCCCAACAAAGAAACAAACACCTGAGCGCAGCCAACCTTTATATCGTAGACTGCATGATGATCCGTCTTCCTCTGAAGAGTCAAGTGGATCTGAGGAAGAGTATGACATATCAGAGGAGCAGTTAGTGAGGAGATCTACCAGGGCTAGGGCTAAACAAAGTTCAAATCCGACAACTCTGGTCGATACTCCCACTCCACTAGTAAGGGATCTTCCCGGCCGCACGGATGAGAATTCTAGGGATGCTGCTGCACTTGTTCCTGAGGCTCCCATAGATGGGAAAAACACAGAGAGGGTTGATGAATCACATGCTCAGCGAGGGGATTCTGATAATGAGCTGACGGAGACCTCGGACACATCAAATGAGCAACTGAGAAATGTGCAGAGATGGTGTGTCCATGGCATGCGGGCTATATACAACCGAGATATTGCTCCCAATGATAAAGGCAATCCAAAGAGGAGCATATACGAGGAGCCAAGGCTTGTCAACACAGCGCTTAAAGATCTTCCAGAGCTATAGGTAGTGTTCGATAAATACAAGTTCAGGTGGTTGATCGAGCCATCAGGTAGCTACAACCCGTGTTTGGTTTGAGAGTTCTATGCAGCATATGCAACCACATTACAACGGTTGGCATTAGGAGGACAAGATTGGAAGAAGAGGCCTACATTGAATCAAGTGTTGGTGCATGAGACTCCAGTTGACATTTCTGAGTGGACGATCTCCAGTATATTGTATGGGTCGGATTATCAGGCTCCGTTGAACACAGAAAAAATTGATCACAGGCTATCTGAGCTGAAGAAAGTAAGAACAAAGAAGTTGAATAGCCAGGAGCGCATCCATCAGTACACTTGGTTGTCTCAGATTATTTCTATGAGAGGTCCGCTAGCTAAATGGTTGCATGGTATAGAGTCGTAGATAAAGAAGGCCACATTGAATTTTCAGGCAAAATTTTAGTGGTCACTGGTGCGGCATAGGCTGGTACCAACCAGCAATGAAAACATCCTTTCACCTGACAGAGCATCTTTGGTAGCAAGAATAATGGAGGGGTATTCCATCAACTTCCCACGATATGTTGCTGAGAAGATTCGAGAGCGGGAAATCAATGACGACACTACCATTCCATTTCCATGTTTGATTGATAGACTCTGTCAGGAGTCAAAGGTACCAGTATTTCCATTGGTGGACCAGAGAGTAGTGGTCCAAAAGATTATCGATATCGGGTTGATTTGAGATGATACAAACTCGATATCGAGGGCGAGGACTTAGGCAGCTGCATCCGCGGGAGCAAAAATATTAGTAGAGGCATTTGGCAGCGGGATGCAACACAGATTGCTGAGTTGGCAGCTGAGCCTCTGGAGGGCAGAGAGATAGGTAGCCAGCCTGAGGCTACAGATGTAGCGGATACCTCCACACCTGCCGATGTTCCTGAGTCATCATCTACCACAGCAGCCCCGAGACCACCAACTGCGCCTCCACGAGCCACCACAGCCGGCCTAGTCACGATTTCACAGGAGTTCTTAATTGATATGGCTAGGCGGCTAGCAAAGGCCGAGAAGCAGCAGGCACACACGACTCTATAAGTTAGAGTTCTGATGGAGCAGGTAAAGCCGTGGGTGTCAAAGGAGTTAGAGACACTGTCTAGTTTAGTGCATGGCCAACTAGATTCTTTTGAGAGGAGAATGGATGAGCGCCTTGCATAGTTACAGGTGCCGGAGTTATCTAGATGGTACTCAGAGCTAGGAGCGCTACGATCCGAGGTGCGGGACTTGGCCGCACGACAGGTAGTTGCAGTACCTTCACCGATACTTTCCGTGATAGATGATGAGTTTGAAGAAGAATTGCCACCTATTTTCGACTTTATCACGGAGGAGCCGATGGCACATGATAAGGGGAAGAGGCCTCATGAGGAGGCAAGTGTTGATGATAATGCTTCTCTTCTCCGTCAGCAAAAATGAGAGCGGAGTGAGATGGAGAGAGCACTGCATGAATCGAGAGAGGAGACTCGACAGAGAGCCGAGACTGAGGCAGCAAGAGTTCGTGGAGAAGACACGAGCTTTATTGGATCTGAGAATGCACCGGTTCAAGCCGGTAATATTGGATATGATATTGGAGGCGTATCTACACCCTCCACCGACCAGGTAGCTGACACCTAGGTCTCACATGTATGTTCCCTATTCCCTCAATTTTTGTTTGGTTTACATATGCGTCGAGGATGACGCATGCTTTCTTGATGGGGTGGGGAGGAATACATGTGCATTCTTTTTTCTGAACATAGCCGAAGGGTTTTTCTTGTCGGATATCTTTTCCCTCGGGTGTTTCATATCTAGTAGAACCGGCATGTTTAGGATTTTATTTTATATTTTTTGTGTCAGTTGGAAGAAAGTAGGAAAATTGAAAGCAGTCAAGATCTAAAATTTTTGAAAATAACTATTGTTTGATAATTTGATACAATAACTATTGTTTGATAATTTGATACCCTTTAAAAATTGGTATATATATATATGTGAAAGTTGACAAGTATGACATTTGTGAATCTTTGCATGGCCTTAAAACTGTGGAACTTGTTTATCATTGCACGGTTGCACCGACCAGCACGGTAGAATGATAATGTTGACTCCGTGCTATGTGTGAGAGGTTTAATAGCTGAATTCAGTTATGTGTGTCAATCTAGAACTTACCTGGTCAGTCGTACCGCGATAGAGGATAGGAAACTAAGAAAGGATCATAGGCCGTTTGAGATTTATGAGTCCACTTTTTAGCCTAAAGACCTACCAAAAGAGAATAAAAATCCGTTGATCCAAATGTTTGAGCTTACATTGACCTTTCTTTTTGTTTACACCAATTCACCTGCCTGATTTACATGAATGAACCTGTTTTGGCCCTGGTCCCTCCTTGGACATTGTGAACCTCAACTCAAACAAATCGCCTCAAGTTGAGGGTGTTATTATAAGGGTGATTAAGAAGAGTCGAGTGAAAAGAAAATTGGGTAATGAAAAGGAAAGAGCGGGTGCGTATGCATAATGAAAAGAATGAAAAAAAATTATTATCAAAAAGAAAGAAAAGAAAAGAAAATAATGTGTGATATCACGAGTGTTTGAATAAAGAGAAACCGCATCCGTAGTTGCAAAAGTAAAGAAAAAAAGTAGTAGTTAAAGGAAAAAGGGAGAAAATAGGAAAAAAGGTGAAAAGTGGAGCCAAAAGGTGTGTAGTGCCAAGGAGGGCTGAGCGCCACTCCCATAGGTACCATACCTAAGCCCAAGCCACGTTACAAGCCTAGAAAGTCTCATAGTGATCCTAGTTATTTTTTCAAAAATTGGTCATTGAAAGTAAAGGCAAGCCTTTGGTTTTGTATACAATGCGCCTGAATTTCTTTGGTGAGAGCGAGTGGATCTTACCTAGTTTCAAGAGAAATATATCGAGTTGTCTAAATACACATGTGTGAGTGTGGACTTCTTTGAGGTGAAAGCATTTGGGCAACAAAAATTGCCTCGTAAATTGTCCGGGTCAAGTGTTATAGATTTATGTGCGTGGTTGCAGGTGACAGTATTTTTCCATGTTTTGATTCCACTGTGTTATAGTTGGAAATTTTTGCATATGCATAGTGATTTGAGTTGATACGATGAGGAGGGGTTAGAAAATTCGATTTTGATGTATAAGTGTGACTAATGTAGTGCCTAGAGTTCTTTCGATTGAATCGTTGGAAGTAGTTTGTTTTGTTTGTTTTATTTTATTTTTGACTCGAGGACATGCAAAAGTTCTATGTTGAGGTGTTGATGTGCCATGATTTACGACACTTTCGGCGCTAAAACGAAGAAATTATGCATATTCCGGGTATGTTTATATAGGTATGATGTGTTTGTGCTTAATGTTACGTGGAAAATAGGTTCGGAGTGAACCGGTGAAATTAATGCTAAAACAACAGAAAAGGTGATTGCCAGACACTTCACGAGTCGCTGGGCAGGAGGCACGACTCATTGCTTAAGGCGTAGGCAGAAGATGGATTTTTGAAGATGCAAGACAGTGTACCTAAAATGTTGACAAAAAGGACTCGTTACACCTGGTAACGAGTCGTGAGGTCAACCTTGAAAATCAAAGAGGAAATATTAACAAAGTGCCAAAGTGTAGTTGACGATACATATCACGAGTCGTCACATGAAGGAACGACTCATTGGCAGATGACTAGGACCAACTGTAAAGTGCACTAGACTTTTGTAGGAATGAGACCACGAGGACCTAACGACGGTTTAAGCATGATGAGTGATTAGGTGACTCATTGCCAAGACTGGGTACGTTGTTGAGGACGCACTGCTTTAAGCAAGGAACGACTTGTCGTAGGCTAAACAACTGTCACCAAGCCTGCTGCCACTGCCGACCTGGTTTTCAGTTTTAATTAGGAAAAGGACTTCTTTTTGAACTATAAATACGCTAGGTTTATTTTTGAGAAGACGGATTTTTCTACAGTTATAGAGTAATTAAGAGAGCCAATTTATTTAGTTTTCAACTAGAATTTTGGTATTGATCAATTGTTCTTGATTCAAGAAACAAAAGAAACATTGGAGTTTATTCATCTATTGTGGAGTTTTTATTCAATCTACGTGGTTTTTATTCTATGATAGTTTGTAAGTTAAAAATTTTATGATTTATTCAATAATTTGTGATTGTGATAATATAAGTATGAGTAGCTAACCCATAACTAGGGTTGTGGGAACCAAGATGAATTAACACACATAGGTAAAAATACTTAGTGATTCTTGAACGGGATTTATGCATGTATTGTTTTTTCCTTCACTTTGATGGATTCTTGACGGTTGCAAACGTTAGATATTGCCTTATTCTTATTACCGGGCCCAGGAGGTAACGAATGATAAAAAGGATTAACAATAGAGATTTGAGGCTATCAACCCTCATCTAATAGCTTGAACTTGTCTGGGGAAGCTAATCCAATATTAAGGGTAAGGGTCAACTAAGTACACCTGGTACGGACCAAGGAGTGGTGATAATCATCTAGATAGGGACCAACCATTTAGGTGAACCCTAACCTACCAATATTGCATGTTAAACACCTAATAGATCATCAGTGTATAAGCCTTGTGGTTATGAAATCTTGGGAACATAATCCTAGTCGTCGCTTAATTGAATACAAACCGAATTTGAGTTTAGTATCTAAACAATTTTACTTTTGTTTATTATTCTATATTTTTTTTCGTTCGTAAATAAGTAACTCAATAGTAATAGTTATTCGCATTAACTTAAATTCTTACCATATTCCCCTGTGGGATCGAATTCCTCAACCTTTGTTGGGTTCTATATTTGACAATCGACCACTTATATCTCAATTGCGAGGTGTAATTTGGGCGACATCAGTTCTAAAGAGAGCCTTATTTATCAACTAGCTCAATCTTTCAAAAAGAAAATATGGCAATCTAACACTGCATATGGATATAAAGATTCCTCTTAAACCAAAGGTAGCTCAAGAAACACCGTTGCTCTCCCCGGAAAAAGAGGGCATTACCATGCAAAGAAGACTAAAAGTGGAGGATGACACCTAAACCAAGGATATTTGTGCCACCTCAAGGACCAACAGAGAATGACACTCACAGTCAAAAGCTGTTACTTTTTACAATTTGCCTAAAAGGCTATCATACTTTCCGACACCGTAGATGTTCAACTTCATTATTTATTTACAATCGTTGAATAACATGAAGGCCGATAGTTAAATATTATTTTTTAATTTTTAAATGTCAAATACCGGTGGAGGCCGACGTTCAATATCATTATTTCTCTATAACGTCGAATACTGCGGAGGTCGACGTTCAACATTATTTTTTATTTTAAACGTCGAATATCGGTGGAGGCCACGCTCATCATTATTCACTTACAACATCAAATACCGGTGGAGGTCGACGTTTAGCATGATTCATCAATAACGTTGAATACCGGTGGAGGTCAATGCTCAACCACATTATTTATTTATAATATCGGTCACCAAAGGAGGCCAACGCTCAATATCATCATTTTTTTTTTATTTTAAACATCGAATATCGCGGAGGCCGATGTTCAACATCATCACTTACAACATCGAATACCGATGAAGGCAGACGTTCATCGCATCTATCTACAAATATTGAATATCGATGGAGATGTGACGTTCATCGCATTCATCTATAACATCGAATACCGGTGGAGGCCGATGTTCAAATAACATCATTATTTATTTTTCGTCGAATACGGTGAGGCCGATGCTCAACATTATTTATCTACACATCGAATACTGGTGGAGCCGACGTTTCAACATCATCATTATTTATTTGTCACGTCGAATACCGGTGGAAGTCGATGCTCAACCTTAATTTTTATTTTAAACGTCGAATATCGGTGGAGGCCGACATTAAAGACATTCATTTACAACATTGAATATCGGTGGAGGTTGATGTTTATTATTATTTATTTAGTGAGAAACAACATCAATAGATGAAAAAAGCATTAGATGGTGCCAATTAACAAATTGAAATATTATTTTACAGGAGTATCTGTGTGCATGTGGAACTTCTTTCTTAGCAATGAATTGGGGCATATTACCGAAGAGGAATGTCAAACTATCTGACTGAGAGTTGAGGATAGATTTTCACCATAATCAAAAACCACATCCCTGCTAGAAGGCATGTGGGTTATTCCTTATGTTAATGGGTTTCAAGTTTCATGTCTGAACCTTTAAATCAAATAGAGCAACATCGCTTCTTTCTTCAACTAGTGATAATACACCTAGGGTGTCAGTAATTATGTCCATGTAAGTTCTTATTTATGGGTGTGAAGTGCACCACATTCATAGATAAGAGGTTGCAAACCTATCTTCCATACTCAAACTTTGGTCATCTATCACGAGCTAAAGGTTACCTCGAGAGTAAGAGATACCTTCTCGATCGAGTTGAACTACAAGTAGCTTAATTCCCAATTTTAGGGATATATAGGCAAATTCGATGACGGTTCGCTGTTTCCAAGAATTTTCTACTCCTCCTATCCCCAAGCTCCCAACCTCTCAATAATTCAACATCGTAGTTTTTTGAAATGCCATAATCGTATGTGAATCAAGCGTATTTTGAACTATATGTGACTTGAATTCTCATGTAACCCGAGATATGTAGAAAATCTAATACCAAGGTGCGACCATAATTCTCATAACCCATGCCATTCCCTTTTCAAGAGATGAATCGATGGTCAGAAAAATCGGTTCGGCCAATTTTCTTTGCCCGGCCGCTCTTCATCCTTCCCGACTAAAAGAAAGAGGCAGTTGTTGACACTCTAATTTTGGCCTTTCTACTTGTCGCATTAATTACCAAGCTTCTTGATTTTAAAACAAAGTGAAATATTTATATTTACAGGTTAAAAGATTTTTCCAAATTATTTTCAGAGTTATTTTATCATTTTCTTTGGTAAATTACTTTAATATATATTATGTATATATTATATATGTATTTATAAATATTAATTATATATTATTTTAGTGCATCTTTTAAGTCTAAATTAATTCATGCTAAAAAGAATTTTAAAAGAAGTACATATCTAGTTTTGTAAATATGAGTCCTTTTACGCCCTAAACTTTTTAAATAGTCCATATTTGCAAATAAATATATTCTTTATTTAAGTCAAGAAGTTTAATTTATTAATCGATAAATAATTCATCTCACCTTAACTTAATTGATTACTTCGTGTTTAATGAAAATAATTGGCCAGGTTTTTAAATCAGCAGCTGGTAAGCTTGTACTATGTGTTAGTCTTACTTCATGGTGAAAGGCTTAGATTCAGAATCATTAAGTGTATTACAGACCAAAAGACAGGCCCAAACTCTCACAATCCAAATTCTGCAACCCAATTCCAATTTTAACTCGCGACTCCGGTCCGTTTGGCTCCGTTTATCTCCCCTTCACTTCATCTCCTATTCAGCAAACAGACCTCAAACAAACCCTAATCGCTACTCATCAGCGTTGCACATCCCATTTCCTCTTCCCGCTTTCATGTTCGACAGTTTTGGCTAAGGTTTCATCACCTTTCACCCTCCTCATACTACTTCCTAATTTCGAGTAAGGAGCATTAGTGAAAGTCTCCCTGTTCGACGACCACAATCAGCCTCCAAGACTAGAAATCTATTGAAAATCAAGTCCTCTTTTGATCCTTTCAGAGATAGGCATCCATTTTGGGCAACGACATTTATGACCTTGTCCATATCTTCCCTTGCAGCGAGCTCGTCGAATGGTAACCCTCTCTTAGCTTCTCTCATTTTTTTTCTCATCGACACAGGCCTATACCATTAATCGTCTTGATCGTTATCCCAATAGATTTTGAATTCGGATTTGAAACGTAGATAACCCGGATTTGAATTCCGTGGAAGGGAATGAACCCTAGAGCCTCAGAATTCTATAAATAGAGCTCCTTGCCTCCATTGAAGGATGTATCTAGAGGGAAAAGAAATCGGGTCTCTTAACCATCTAATTTTTAAAAAAGAAAAGAATATTTTCAGAAAAGATTTCTGTAGTTTCTGTTTTCCCTGAGAAAATTTCGGCTAAGTTGATATTCCCTTTCATTATTCTTTAATAAGATCTTTACTGGTCGGAGATTGAGGCTGAGATAGAAGATTGGTCGACGAGAATCGATCTCAACTCCCTTCACCCCCAGTTCACTACTCTCGACGAGGTAATACCCTTAGCTTTTCCATTTTCGTTCTTTTCTTCTATCAAAATATGAAATATATATGTATGTATAAAATAATATATCATTTATACATGTGTGTGTGTGTGTGTATATATATATATGATATTATATCGTTTAATATTATATTATTCTTCACTCGTTCGTTTGACTTTATTTATTATGTTTGTTTCGCCTATGTTCTGTCGAGTTTTGTACTGCATATGTCCTCATTTTCATATTGGTAGTATTACTTAAATTTTCAGTTACATTACCAATCATCTAGTTAATATGCTTATTAAAGTTTATTAGTTTGATTTATTATCTTGTTGTTGGTTTCGTGATTCACTCATGTCTTTATGATTTTATGCTCATTCACGACCTTGAATATATAAAATTCTCCCCTGCTCCTGTGCATTTCATGTGTTGTAGGCTTATTCGAAGAAGAGGGGGTACATGACTTCATTCAATCTGTAGTCTTTAATGCTTAAGGTTGATATTTTGTTCGCTCTCACTATTTGGCTTAAACTGTTTAGTTTAAGATAGAATAAGGCAAAAGGGGTGTCCTTATTGGCACCACGAGCTATAGGATAGATTTTTATTTTGACGCCTGTCATTCACACTGTCTCAAGGTTTCGTAGCTGGTGTTTTATCCCTCATTTAAAGTGTTCCTAAGTAAAGGCAGCAGTACAGATTGTCGTATGTAGGTTATGTTTCCTTTTATCTTTGCTGTTAATCCTCAAAACTTTGTTAATAGACTAAAGCATTAACCCCGAATATGAATGCATATAAATTAATCCTTTGGGGACATAGAATGGTGGATTTTATCTGAAAGCTTGAGCAACAGTTGTAGTTCTTCTTAAAATCACCTTCATCAATGCTTGCGATTTAAATTCATGGTTTAAGATGTGGGTTTATTTTTCTCTTTTTAACTGTTCTAGAATACTACCGCGCACTCTTATATCAAGCATTTAGATCAACTTCAGACTTTTGTTTTAATTCTTACTGTTCTTACTCTCATGCTCACATCTACTTTCTTTTTTATTCTTATTTGTAGTACAACTTAGATTAAATCCAGTGTTTAATTTCAGTATTTATTTATCTCAATAGCGTAGTTTTCGCCCTCACATTCCTGTTCTTATCTACATATATATAATTATTTATTTGTCTCCATTTTACTGGTATAATTTTAACTTAGTTTCAATATCATTTACTTAATTCTTAAAAGTTTGTTTAATAGTTTCTGTGTGAGACTATGCATACAGATCTTTCGTCGTTGTTACTGTCAAGCACGTATAGTTAATCCAGTATTGTTTCATGTTTCTTTAATTTCTTATAAAAAGCTGTAAGTTCAGGCACTCAACATATAGGATTATTTTGATGAATGTGGTTGTATATGATTATGAGTTACACGCTTACTTTATACTTGACCTTCGGGTCTACACGAATAATTTAAATGTTCCCTTATTTTGCTATAACCATATGGATGTTTTAACACTTGTTAGAATAGATACTAAAAGCCTAAGTTCTTCTTTACGACTAAATGTTTGTTTAAATATTATGTACGAAGGTTACCATCTGCGGTTATTCTAGTTAAAGTTAAGGTTGTGAAATTTGTTCAGATCCGAAATGTTGCCTCTTGTCTTTCTTTTGCATTTTAAAGGCATCCTATTCCTTACTTGGTCCCTATCAGTATACATTGAGTATATATTAAATAATTTTCTGTATTAATAGAATCTTGTTATTTTCTTACGGACGTTATTAGAGGTAGTCTCAAGTCGACTCTATGCTTGTTTGAACTCAAGACGAGTCTTGAGAGTTTAGAGTAAATCAACTCAACTCTTGTTAAGGTGTTCCTAGCAGAATCCTTAAGACATCTTTTTAAATCGTTTCATTTGACATGACGTCTTCCTTTTATTTTGTTCTTTTTTTGTTTTATAAATTCTAATGAGCTTGAAATCCTAGAATAAAACAGCATATGCATCTCCAAGGTTTTCCCAGTATGTTTGAACGATTTAAATACAAGACGGTTTCCCTTTGAAAAACATTAAAATATCGGTTGTTGTGTGGTGCGAAGTTTCTTTCTCCCAACTTGCTAGTCTAAACAAAATAAAAAAATCAAGATCTAGAGCTCATAATTCACTGTTTGATCAAAGAAATCAATATATATATATAGAGGCATGCTGATGGGCATGCCTCTAAGGCCTCGATTGTTATTTCTTGTTTTTTATTTTTTGAACTTTTTCTATTTTAAAATTATTTTTTTATTTCATTTATTTAATTAATGTCATTTAATCTTATCTTATTAAATAAGATCTACTAAATAAAAATATAAATAAATAATAAAAATAAATTAAATTAAAACATGTAATAAAAGTGAAAAATTTCCCACTTCAAAGTTGCATTATCATTTTAAACTTCACTAAATAAAATAAAAATAAATTTAATATGTAAAAATCATCATATCATAATATATTATTATATAAGTGAAGCCAAAAGTGAAAAGTTAAATTGTCATTTTGCTCCTTCACTAAATTAAAATTTAATTACATACATAATTAAATATTAATATTTTATCATATCATATCATAATTGTATATTTATTTCTACATAAGTGAGAAACCAAAAAGTGAAAAGTTAAAATAAATAAATAAACTAATAAATAATAATAATAATAAAATAAATAAGAATAAGAATAAATTATTAAAATATAAATAATAACTAACTAACTAAATAACAACCACCACCACAACAATAATAACAAACAACAACAACAATAGTAGTAGTAATAATAATAAATATAAAATAATAATATAATTAGATAATAATAATATTATTAATTTTATATATTTATTGAATTGAATTGTTGTTTTGAGTTTGAATTTGAGGTAAAATACTAAAATAATCTTCAAATATTAAGAGACTAATATACCCTTCAAATAATAAATAGGTTTATTCCATCATCATCTAAATAAATTCATTGTGAAATATTTAATAGTCTAATAATATTTATTTTTATGCAATTTTAGCTTTTAGTATATATAATATTATAGGAATAGTTTTAGATTGAAGGGCAAAATAGTCTTCAATATTTCATGAACACTTGAGCTTATATATCATGTATCTCTTAATTTACTTTCATGGAATCTAATTTTCACTTTTTGGCTTTCCACTTATATAATAATAAGGATTATACTAAAAGTGGGAAGCGCCTAAGTCTAAAGACGGAAATGCATGTCAAGAAAGAGCTAGCATATGGAAGAACGTTAATTGGAATGAATGGTATGGCGTCAAAATTGAAATTGAGATTTACAAACTGTACATTTTTTAAAATTATTTTTTGAAAAATTTTGTAAGGTCGAAAACTATTCATCTGTTTCTTTTTATAAATCTGATTTATGCTATTCTATTCAAGCACATATGGATACGGGGTTTTTGCTTTTGTTAAGTTAATAAATAATTTTATTTTTTGGTCTTCAAACAAAAATATTAACTGTTAACCAGAACACAAATTTAGTACTTATAATATTTATGTGATTTAACAAAATTTTATACTTATATTTGATATGAAATACATGCGCGCGTATTCAAATACTAGTTAATATATAAAATATAAAATGCGTTACAACGTAGCCATTCCTTTTGATGCGAAGTAATAAAGACCTGGTCCTTTATTTATTTATTTATTTATTATTATTATTATTATTATTATTATTATACATGTTTTGGGTTCTGATATAAAATTTGTGTATTTTCTTAAGCTTTTGTCTCCCCTTATTATGTGAACTTGTGAAAAATATTTCACATGCGGAGCATGAATTAATTCAGTTAATAATTTAAATGTAGATTTGCTTAAATACGATTATGCAGGTTCCTCTTACTAATCTATTTCTTCTTTTATATGTATAAAAATAGGTCGAGTCCTTGACTCTATCTTCCGCATGGCGTATAGGGCCTGCAGCTCTACATATTATTGTTTCTCGAGTCAACCAGCTATCTCGTGCCAGACGAACAGGAAATAATCAACCTGCAGTTCTAGATTTTGGCCAAGAAGCCAAAGTCTATTTATTTTATTTACTTTTTTTTTCCTTTGTTTAGATATTCTATTATGCTTTGTGAACATATGATACTAACATTTGTTTGTTTCTACTTGATCTGGATGTATCCCAGGTAGAGAAAATTATGAGTGCCCAAATCTTTTATCAAAGACAATTTTTTTCTTCTTAATTTTCTAAAATGATTACTCTTAAATATCGATTTCCTCTTTTGCAATGAAATGTCTTTTTAATTCTTTACTACACTTACCAATATATATATATATGTTATTATTTAGTACAAACGGAACCACCAAAAGTTTTCAAGCCTTAACCTTTTTAGAACATACGAAGAATAATCCTTTTTATCTTGTCTACACCCAAATTTTGAATAAATAAATTCATAACGTGTTGGGGGTAAAAAGAGCTTTTCTGAAGTTTTAAGTCGGATTAACTACCCAAGTTAAGAAATTTGGAAGCAAGTTTTCATATGATATTCCTTTTCAAATAAGTTAGCATAATAATTTTTGTTTTATCCCTTTCTAAAAATTTGTTTTCACAAATAAATTATATCATTTTAGCCACAACTTATTTTGAAATTGGCCGTCAACCGCATATGCGTACATTCGAAGTGCTTAACATCTTCTTGAGAAATCACGGAATCCTTACTATAACAATTAACATAAGTACGGATTGAGACACGTGACAAAGAACCCCGAGAGGTTTCAAGTCGACCCATGGCATAAACATGACATCTAACTCAATCATAATAAAGCGGAAGATCAACATAATTAACATGGTGGAAGTTTGAAAATCTCATAGCATCTAATACATAACTCAAGTTCGAAGCCGATTACATTCTATGTTTGAAAGCCTTCTACTACCGACGAGTTGATGGGACAAACCCCAACTAACTCACGATAGTCTCGAACTAAAAATGCAAAATACGACTCGAAAGGAAGCATTTAAAAGATGAGGACTTACCAACTCGTCGACAAGTGCTAGTGGCCGCAGGGTCTGGGTTAATGACAAGACTCGAGCTCCGAATATCCGAGCTCGTATCATGAAACGATACAAACATAGAGTATGCGGTCGTACGTTGAATGTACCGAATATGTATGGTAAGTAAACCGCTAAGTAATTAAAATCATAAATCATGCATATCATAAAACATAATCAAGATAAGATTTTTGAGTAGGACTTGCATGCTATTTTTTGAAATCATGATCTCGAACATAACCGAAAATCATAATCAATCGAATGACCTAAAGCCCAAGACCGATAATCACAAGGAAAACTGAACATTGGGTCAAACTGTGCTAAAATATAATATCATGATTGATAAACACGCATAACTGAAATCATGAGAAACAATGGGAGACCTGCCTATAAACGACATTACCACGATAGAGCTTTACGGGTCCCAACTATCACACTCAAGTGGGCAGAGCTGCCCAAAACCTTGCCCGGGCTAAGGGCGCTACCATGATATCGATATCAAGCTGAAGGCCTCTTTAGGGTTGTGGGAAGCTCACAAGGGAGTCTTGGAATAATCTAAACATACCTAAGTTGGTGCGTAGTTTTGAGGCATAGGGTTAAATGACCCTTAGCCTACTCGGTGCTAGACACTACTCCCAAAACATGCATATGCTTTCCATCATTTTTCAATGAAGCTGAACCATCGTCTAGCCGACGGTTGACTCATAACATACATGCATAAATCTTAAATCATAACATGAGGACCCTTGGGCTCAAACCATACCACAAGCTAAATAGTGGGAGTCTAGACTCCCAAAATCCATAAGTTAATACATGAAATTTAGATAAATCATGAAACATGTACTTCTGATTATATAGACTTTCTCAATACTTAAACATGCTTGACATAGATCTTGTCATTTGAAAACATGAACATAGACATGGGTAATTCGAAATCATACTTTCTTCATATGCATCTCATTATGCTTGAGTACATATATCATAAATCTCAACTTTCAAAACTTTCATGGATACGGACATCATAATTTATAAAACTTGAAAACATAATTTATAATTGAAAATGTTATAAAATATGCCCATTAATCATAATTTAACATTAGAAACATGCTTAGATCATACCTATGATTGATACTTAGAGACTTCACATGTTGGGTTAAAACCCCCATAGATTCATCAACTAGAATTTCATGAATTAAAGGTGGAATACTGTGAATATGCTCTGGGGTTGACTACATCTCTGGGAGACTTCCCGCTCCTAACGAGATGCTAGGGCATAGAATCTAATTTTGGCTGACCACCACCGGCACTAGTAGATGCCCCTTTACCGAGCTGGTCGTGGCTGTAGATCTCGTTGAACCGGAGGCTAGGCCTCACCCCTATCACGACCCCGTTTGGTTGCCCGGCAATCCCGAAGCATATGTTCGGGCTTCCCACACTCGAAAAGAGAACCTGAACCTGCTAAGCACTGACCCACGTGTCTCCAACCACATTCAAGGCACTCTGAAATGCTGGACTCTACTGTTTGCTACCCCCGACTCTAGAGCCTAATGCTCATCCCTTCTAATCACGCCTGAATTTGGAAGGCACACTAGCCGATGGTGTCGGGGCTGAAGATCTCGGGGTGGGACTGCCGACAGTGCCCACCAGGCCTCTGCTAGGAGAATCCGAAGTTATCAGTCCTGGCCCTCTTGGCCTCTCTCTCCCGCTCACTCACCTATACCGCTCCATCTCGCTCGGGTATATAGAACTATCCAAGCAAAGTCAAGGTCTTGATGAAGCATCATGGTCCTAAAATCCTTGACTAAGTAGTCCTGCTATCCCATGCACGAACCGGCTCACTCGGGCTCTCTGATCTGCCACCATCTAAGGTGCATACTTAGACAGACGAGTGAAATCCGAGGCATACTCCTGAACTATCATCTTCCCTTGCTTTAGGTTCACAAACTCAAATGCTTTAATCTCCCTCATCTCACGAGAAAAGAATCGATCCAGAAATGTGGCATGAAACTCCTTCCAGCCAATAGGGCCTACTCCAATTTCCTTGCTATCCTTCCATTGCTTGAACTAGATGTGTGTGACTCCCTTCAACCGGTACGAGGCTAGATTGGTGCACTCCGCCCGCTGTCACCCCTATGATTTGGGTGATCTTGAGAACCTAAATAATAAACTCGTGTGGATCCTTATCCACCTTGAACCTAAGATACTCCAGAGGATTCATCCTTAGAAAATCTCTAATTCATGTAACCACCAGACTTCGTCTAAGGGACATGCGCTACCGCCGTTGGTTGACTCCGGTGGTCAAGGCCCGAGCTAGCATCGCATGGCCGCCCGAACTCTACGTGGGCAACCTACGGCACATGTTTCATAGGCTGGTGGGCTTGCTGGTCTATCTTCCATTTCCATTCTTCTCATGGTCGTTTTCATTCCTATTTCTTCAATTAACCGACGAGAAAGGGAATGATTCTAAGAACACATATAGCACGGCATCAAGGATAGATACATTTCGTCGCATGACTTAGATCATGGAAAAAAAAGGAACAAGTTTCAATAATCTCTGTGAAGCCTCTTTCGTCACAGTAGGGCGCGCTTCACACTCCATGAAAAAGACTCACTTAACGGATTTAGACATCCTAGATACTTCAAAACCTTATGCTTTGATACTAAGTTTGTCAAGACTCAAACATAGGCCCAGATCGAGACACGGGATAAAGAACCTCGAGAGGTTCTAAGTCTATCCATGACATGAACATGACATCTAACTCAATCATAATAAAGAGGAATATCAACACACTAAAATAGCTGAAGTCTGAAAATCTCATAACATAGGAATACATGACTCAAGTTTGAAGCTGATTACATTATATATTTGAAAGCCTCTACTACTGATGAGTTTATGACAAGACCCCAACCAACTCACTATAGTCTTAAATTGAAAATACAAAAATATGACTGAAAGGAGCGGGCCCTCGAAAGATGAAGACTCACCAACTCGCTGCTAATGCGTGTGTCCGCTACATGGACCGAGCCCGAATATTCGGAACCTGCACGCGAAATGATACAAAATGGAGTATGTGGTCAGTACATGGAATGTACCAAGTATGTAAGGTAAGTAAAACAGCTAAGTAAGTAAAATCATAAATCATGCATACCATAAAACATAATCAATAAAAAGATTCGAGAGTAGGGCTTGCATGTTATTTTCTCTCTCAAATCATGATCTTATCATAATTGAAAATCATAACTGAATCGAATGACCTAAAGCTGAAGACTAATAATCATAAGTAAAACTGAAGATTGGGTCAAACTCGTTGAAACGTAATATCATGACTGATGAAAATGCATAACCGAAATCATGAGGAAACAATGGGAGACTCCACATATAACTCGACATTACCACGATAGCTTACGTGGTCCCGACTATCATAATTGGCAAGTGTGGAGCTGTCCAAAGCTCTCTGCTGCCATGATGCTACCATGATATCGATATCAAGATGAAGGCCCCTTTAAAGGTGGGAAGCTCACAAGGGAGGTCCCAAATAATCTGAACATACCTACGTTTGCACATAGTTTTGAGGCATAAGGTTGACCGATCCTTAGCCTACTCAGTGCTAGACACTACTTTTAAAAACATGCATATGCTCTCCATCATTTTTCAATGAAGCTGAACTACCGTCTAGTGACGAAGCTGACTCATAACATACATGCATAAATTTGAAATCATAACATGAGGACCCTTGGGCTCAAGCCATACCACAAGCCAAAAATAATGGGAGTCTAGACTTCAAAATCCATGTGGTAAGCTAATACATGAAATTTAGATAAATCATGAAACGTACTTGATCATATAGACTTGACCAATACTTAAACATGCTTGACATAGATTTGATCATGTGATAATATGAACATAGACATGGGTAATTAGAACATAATTTCTTCATATACATTTCATCATGCTTGAGTACATATATCATAGATATCAACTTTCATGAACTTTCATATATGGGCATCATAATTTATAAAAACTTGAAAACATTTTGTAGAAACATGCTTATATCATACCTTAAGGATTGATACTTAGAGACTTCACATAATGGGTTAAAATCCCCATAGATTCATCAACTAGAATTTCATAAATTAAAGAGGGATTGGGCATGGGTGTGGATGGATTCACCAATTCATAGCTTTACATACCTGTAGAAATATCATTCTCACAACTCCTTGATTGCCCAATGGAAATTATGGGGGAAGAACTTGAGGAATTTAGCTTGATCACCCTTAGGAGCTCTGACTTGCATGCATGGAAGTGAATAGGCATAGAATGAACTTACCCCTCTTAAAACACATCATTTTGATCTTTAAAATGATGTAGTTTAGTCCTTAGGAACTTAGGAATTACGGAAAAACCCTTAATAAATTCACGAAAAACACACCGCTAGTCCCAACGAGGACCCGAACGACTTGTGCCCCATCACCGTGACTCGTGGTCCTCTTCTCGTCGCCTGCACTGCAAACTCATCACCAATGGTCACCACGAGGGACACCACGACTCGTGGTGACAATCCGTTAGGGACACTTCCCAAAAATATTCAACCTTCAATCAACTCTTGATCATGGACCACCTGACAACTGGGTGGTGGTGACCACGAGTGGTCAACCTCAAACTTCCAAAACTCAAAACAAGTCCAACCTTTTCCCCATAGTCACTTAACGACTCATGGTGCACCTAGTGGGTCACTGGACAACTCGACCAGACTCCGGTGCGTAAATTTCGTTTTCTTCATTTCAACTCCTGGTCTGATCTTTTAGGTTTTGGGTATTAAGAATTACTCCTAACTCTGGTTATAAATGAAGGCTTTTATTAAAATAACTTTAAAATGGTTTTCCTAGTATTCAATAATTAGGTGGCTATCTCTATTTTTAACAAATTTCCAAGTTATGGAATGTTTTGAATGTGAATTTAAAAATGGGTTATAGCACTCCTAATGTTCAGATTCAAGCCATGTTTTGAAAATAGATTATATGAGCACTATGCATGTTTTGGAGAGTGTCTAGAACTGAGTAGGCTTGGGGTTCCGATATTCCATGATCTCAAGCAAACTACGCGCCAACGTTAGGTATGTATATATTTGGGACCTCTCGTAAGAGTTTTCCCCTGCCCCCAAGGAGCCCATCTTGGATATTGATATCATCGTTTAGCGTCCTCAGCCCAGGCAAGGTTTTAAACGGCTCTGCTCTACTTGAGTGTGATAGCTGGGGAATCATGTAAGCTCTATGGTGATGCTCAAGCATTTACCTAGCTCCTGTATTGTTCCTCATGATTTTAGTTACCCATGTTGATAATTTTCCCTTATGATATGATGCTTATCAGAAGATTTTGACCCAATGATCGATTATGTTTTTACTTACGATTTTAGCTATGACAAGTCATATAATTCTTTTTGAATATTGGGTCATTATGTTCAGCCATGATAAACAACTTACGATTATGTCTATCTCGTATATAGCTTTAGCAAGCAATCCTTATTCATATGATCTTTGATCCATATGTATGATTTCAATTCAATGTTTTACTAAGCATGTTTTATTTACCTTACATACTCAGTACATTTCAAGTATTAACCGCATACACTATGCTATTTTGTCTTATGATATAGGCTTGGGTGATCCAAATTAATCTTGTTAATATCTTGCTCCCATCTCAATCCAGTTCAGTCCCTAATTTGGGTGAGTCCTCATTTTCTAAGGATAGTTAGTAGTTATGTTTTGTGTGTCATTTCAGTTTTCATACTTCTAGCGAGCTAGTTGTGTGTTGTCTCCATCAACTCACGCATGTTTTAGAGGCTTTCCATATATTATTTATGTTCTACTTATCGAGTGTGGACTTCATTTATTTACTTTGTTATATTTCATACTTTCTCTTATTCATGGTTCCCTTTAATTTCAGTTTAGTTATGCTCTTGAATTGCTATGCATGTGCCATAGGTTATCTTGGAGCCATTTGTGGTTCTAGGTCTTGTGTCTTGGTCCTAGCCTATGCTATGTCATGACAAACTTGGTATAAGAGCAAAGGTTTTGGTGTGTCCTAGGGTGTCTGCAAGCCACATTAAATAGAGTCTTTCCCATGGATATGAAGCGCGCCACACTTATGGGGAAGAGGCTACAAGACGTTTAGGAATTTTTCCTTCTTTCATGATCTATGTCGGCAATGAAGTACCTTATTCCTCTAACTCGCGGCTATGCACGTTTGTAGAATTATGCCTCCATGTCGAGTTATAGAAGAAATGGCAATAGAAATGGCCATGACAATGGCAATGGAGAAGGCATCAAAGAATTCACCAAAGCGACTTTCGATCTTTTTTCCCAAGAAGGTCACCATGCCGAATTCGTGGGGCATTTCAGATGTTGGCATAGGCCATGACTGCTCAGGTCAATCAGTAGGTGGTGGCCCATGTTCCTTAGAATGGGAATGCAACAGCGCGAGAGTTCGATACTTTCTCAGGATGAACCCATTTGTGTTTCTTGAGTTAAAGGTGGACGAGGACCCAAAGATGAGTTCCTTGAGGAGGTACAAAAAAGATCACCTAGATTATGGGGGTGATAGGAGGAGAGTGTATATTTAGCCTCCTATCAGCTGAAGGGGGTTGCTCAAATATGGTTCCATCAGTAGCAGGAATAGAGAGGAGTTGGAGTAGTTCCCGTGGATTGGGATGAGTTTGTGAATGCTTTCTCTGATAGGTTCTTCCCTATGGAGTTGAGGGAGGCAAAGGCGGCAGAGTCCATCAACTTGAAGTAGAACAACAGAACTTTCTAAGAGTATGCTTTGGTGTTTACCCAGTTGTCCAAGTATGTACCGGAGATGGTTGCTGATCCTAGGGCGCTTGTGAGTAGGTTGGTGAATACAAAGGGCGCATTCCTTGGTCAAGGAGGCAGACTACCATATTGATTAATTGCATAGATTTCTCCCCCGGTTGGTCATATATGCTCGTCACGATCCGAAAGTACACCCGGATCGTAGACACGGGACAAGGAGTCCCGAGAGACCCCAAGTCAACCCATGACGTGAGCATAACACTAATTCATTCATATACATCAGAAAACTTAACTCACAATTCGTAAACTAACCGAAATGATATCATGAAGATAAAGGAAACAACGATACAAGATCCAAACATAAATGGCTGAATATTACACATAAGTCTGAAAGCCTCTAATCATAAAAGACGGGTTGAAGGGACAAAACCCCAACTAACCCAAACAGTCTGGAAACATAAGATAAACAAGGTCCGAACATTGAATCCTCAAATCATGAGAGGACTCACCATCGAAGACCGAGCGGAACTGGGCGCAAGCTAGGGACGATGCGATACCTGCGAACCGAATCCTGGAAATATGCGAGTCAGTAATCAGAAAGTACTTAGTATGTACGGTATGCAAAACAATGCTTAAAATACATGAGAGTTATAGGAGTGGGGACATCATCATTATAAAACCAAAACCATAAGTATATCGTAAGGCTCAATATTTCCAAAAATATTCATAAACCTATCAAAGTCATAACATGCGGGGAAATATTTTACAAATCATGTTGAGGCAAAAGAACATAATCGTACATATTTCAAAACCATGAGAAACAATGGGAGATTTCTATAACCGTATACTTCACATGAGAACACATGAAGTCCGGGACTTGTACCCTCTAGTCGGGAGGCCGTTCATACCTTTCCAAGGGTATGAACCATGAAAAGCGTGATATCACTCATGAAGGCCCTGTAGGGCATAGGGGATAGTCACTGAGGAGGTCCCAAGCATAACCTCTGCAGCACGTAGTCTCCGAGATCTGGGGCGTAACCTAGGCCCGAAATTACCTGTTAAGTGCTACTCTCAAAACATGCAACGTGCCAATAGAATGCAAGTAACATGACATGCATGGCTAGTGAAAACATGGAAATCATAACATACATGAGGGTTTGTACTTCTAGCCATGGAATTGGGCCTGTGAGTCGGCCAAAATCGTAGTTATAATTCATAAGTGACATGTGGCATTTCATCTAATACTACTAGATTAAGGTTTAAATCGATAAGAAAACAATCATGATAGCCTGAGAAAGAAGACATGCTTAAAAATTTAAGAGAAATTCGTTCATGCTTTCAGAATCATCTTGACCATGAAATTCACTAAAAACTTCCCCATAATTGGGCATCCATAATTTTAGAGATTTAAATCATGAAATATAAAATATATATAAGTAAAATCAGTCCAAACACTTCAAACCCGCAAATTAAACATAATATCACAAGTTCATGTAAGCTTTGAGGAATCATGCAAAATGGGGTTAGGACCCGCAAGAATTTAGCAAATTAAACATAGGAAATGGGAAGAAATGGGCATGGGTAGGGACTAAACTACCCATTCGAACCCCACATACCTGAAAATTCCGTGATTCCCTACCCTGGAAGAACCCTAAGCGAAAGCTTGAAGAACTTAAAGAGAATGGCTTGAAACCCTTCCCACTCCTCTTCCCTAACACTTATAATTGCTAAAATGAACTTAACAAGAGTTTTCATCCCTTAAAGACCCTATTTCGACCTCAAAATGACGTGGTTTACGGATCAAAAGCATAGAAAAGTCAAAACTGCCCTTCCTGAAATTTTCCTGAAAAGCAGTTTTGGCCCTGACTACGAGTCAAAGCACGCAGTCGTACCACCAAGTCATGACTCATGGTTACCTCTCATGGTCACTTCACCCCTTTTCCCAACTTCTTCGAATTTGGCTACGACTGGTATACCACGACTGATACCACCATCCTACGGGTCGTATTGTCAACCGTGGCACCATCCACCCAAACCACTACGACTCAACTACAACCCTCACCACGACTCGTTCCTACATCCTACAAGTCGTACTCATGACCCGTGACGACTCACTCTTGGCACCACCGAGAAATTCACTACAACCCTAACCACGAGTCGTAAATTTCTCACAACGATTCGTAGGACTACCCATGACAAAACCTCAGGCCTCTGATTTCACTGCACTCTAAGTCATGAGTCATAGGTCCACACCACAACTCGTACCGAGTTGTACCGGTGCAAGTTTCAGGTTTTTCATAGCTTTTCAACTTTAACTCCCTGGTCTATACATAGCCCTTCCAGGTGTTACAAGCCTCATAGCAGATAGAGGTAGAGCAGATGAAAGAGAAGGAGATAGAGAAAGGGCCAGGACGGGGAGCGAAGGGCAATCCTAATAGAGGTCCAATGGCAGACATCGTCCCCAATTTCACCAAAGGTTATTGTCCCCAGTGCAGTCATTAGCCAATGTTTCGCCCGTATCAGACGTGATCAAAGGGTAGAGCATCAGCTCTACAGTCATTGGAGCATGCTAGAGAGCCCAACATTCCATCTAGTAGGAGATATGGTAGGAGGTACATAGGAGAGTGGCTTAGCAGGTTCAGGCACGTGGTTCGGGTGTGGAAGCCTGGACATACTCAGATATTTCCCTTCAAATGGATGGCCATAGTAAGGTTCGTGGACTCATCCACTAGTTGGAGCCCACCAAAGATGTTCACTTCAGCGTGGTGCATCCACTAGTACAGGTGGCAGCCAACACCATAACAGGTTCTAGCACTTTCATCTGTGATAGGAGCAAGTGTGCTCACCCGATGTGGTTACAGGTATGTTATGAGTATTCCATCTTGATGTATATGTATTATTAGATCAGGGGCCATATTATCCTTCATGACTTCTATGTTGCAAACCCATTTCGGTGTTAGTCCCAAAATCCTAGCAAAACCCTTCTCAATCTCTACTCTAGTTGATGAGTCAATTATAGCTTGATAGATATACATAAATTGCCCTGTCACAGTCCTTCAAAAAGTTACCTAAGCCAAACTAGTAGAGTTAGACATGATATATTTTAATGTTATCTTCGACATGGATTGATTGTATGCTTTCTTTGCTTCGGTAAATTATAGGACCCATATAGTAGAGTTTCGATTTCTGGGTGAGACAGTGTTAGACTGGAAGGGTACTTCAGCTGTGCCTGTAGGTCGCTTTGGTTCCTATCTTAAGGCCAAAAATATGATTTCCATGGTTGCATTTATCATCTAGTTAGGGTTATGATTCTCCGCTTGGAGACCCCGACTTCCAGCTTAGTTCCTATTTTACGAGTATCTAAAGGTTTTCCCTGATGATCTACTAGATTTCTCCCGAGTGGGAGATTAACTTCAGTATTATCCTTCTCCTTGATACACAACCCATATCCATTCCTCTTTACAGAATGGCTCCAGTCAAGCTAAAAAGGTTGAAAAAACAATTGAAAGATCTCATAGATAAGGGTTTGAGTTAGGGCCTAGCATATCACCTTGGGATGCTCCAGTTCTCTTTATTCAGGAGAAGGATGGTTCCTTTAGAATATGCATTGATTACTGATAGTTGAATAAGGTCATAATGAAGAATAAGTATCCCTCTCCGTGATTGATGATCTATTTGACTAGCTTCAAGTTCTAAGCGCTTCTCAAATATAGACCTCAAATCTGATATCATCAGCTCAGAGTTAGAGAGAGGACATTCAAAGACAACCTTCAGGAGTCAGTATGGTCAATATGAGTTTGTAGTTATGTCTTTTGGACTAACAAATACTCCTGTAGCTTTTATGGATTTGATGAACAGGGTGCTCAAGAAGTATTTAGATATGTTCATGATAGTTTGTAGATGATATTCTCATATACTCATGGAGTGAGGAGGAGCATACTATCAATGGATTGTGCTGCAGACTCTTAAGGATAGCCAGCTGTTTGCTAATCAGTAAGAGTGAGTTTTGGCTGAACTCAGAAATTTTGGGCCTAGCAAGCAGTATGTAGTGTCTAGCGAGGGTGTGTTCGGGTGGACTCTCAAAAGATAGAAGTCATGAAGAATTAGCCTAGACCAAGCTAGTCCTATGAATATTAGGAACTTCTTGGTTTAGCCGGCTACTATAGGCATTGAGGGATTTTCATTTATTATAGCACCATTGACTAAGTTGACCTAGAAGAAGGTTAAATTTCAGTTGTCGGATGCTTGAGAAGAGTTTTAAGGAGTTAAAGACTTGACTCATTTCACCAAGATTGGACCCTACCAGAGGGCACAAATGGTTTTGTGTGTATTGTGATGCTCTAGGGTTGTTCCCAGAAGCAAAATTGATTCACCATGGTAAGTTCATTGCGTATGCCTCAGGACAACTTAAGAATCATGGGAAGAATTACTCCCACGATGACTTAGAGTTGGCAACCGTGGTGTTTCTTGAAGATTTAGAGGCACTATTTGTATAGGGGGTATGTGGATATATTCACGACCATAAGAGCCTTTTAGTATGTTCACTAAAAGGACCTAAATTTTTGCAAATATATTGAGCTTCTCAAGGACTATGACATGAGTATCCTTTATCATCCGAGCAAGGCCAATGTAGTGGCAGATGCTCTTAGTAGGCTGTCCATGGAGAGTATGTCTCATGTGGAGGATGGTAAGAAAGAGTTGGTGAAGGATGTCCATAGGCTTTTCTCTTGGGGTTTGCCTAACAAATTTGACTATGGTGGAGTGATTGTTTAGATGGGTAGAAATCTTTCTTTGGTGACGGAAGTTAAAATTCAGGAAAGATGGGGATCTTATTCTCTATGAAGTTAAAGGAAGCTGTCTGGAATTAGAAGGTGGAGGTTTTCCCAAGAGGGAGATGATGTACTCCAATATCGTATTGTTATGTGTGAATGGTATTGCAGATGTGACTGAGATAGGCGGATGTTGAGCGAGGCTCATGGCCTCGATAATCTATCTATGGGTGCCACCAAGATGTACCGTGACTTATGGGAAGTCTATTGGTGGAATGGCATGAAGAAGGACATAGCGGAGTTTGTGGCTATGTCCGAATCGTCTAATCGTGAAGGTTGGAGCATCAAAGACCTGGAGGTATGCTTCAGAATTAGAATTACCACTTGAAAGTGGAAAGATATCAATATGGACTTCATTACAGGTTTGCCTCAGACACCCCGACATTATGACTCTATATGGTGATTGGGGGACACGTTCACCAAATCAGCTCATTTTCTTATCGCTAAAAACTACCGATTTAGTTGAGGATTATGCTAGATTGTACATTCAGGAGTTAGCTCGATTGCATGTAGTTACTTTGTCCATCATCTCATAGGGGTACTCTGGCCTCACCTCCCATCTTTGGAGGTCGTTGCAAGGGTCTTGGTAATTAAGTAAAGCTTAGCACATTTTTCACCTGCAGAAAGATGGTATTGCGGTCGAGTGGATCATTTAGACTCTTGAGGACATGTAGAGAGCATATGTGATTGATTGGGGAGGATTACTTTCCTCTCATTGAGTTTTCCTACACAACAATTATCACTCCAACATTCAATGGCCTCGTTTGAGGCTCTTTACGGGCAAAGTGTGTAGATCACCAATTGGATGGTTTGAGGTATGTGAGGCTTCATTGATAGGGCCAGATTCAGTTCATGAGTCTGGGCGTGGCGTTCAACTTATGAGAGAAGGGCTGGAAAATAGCTCAGAGTCGCGAAATCTTATGGATGTGAGGTGGAGAGAGCTTGATGAGGTTTGAAAGAGAGGGAGTGATGAGGTTTTAAAAGAAAGGGAAGATTAGTCGTCAATATGTTGGTCCTTATAGGATCTGTGGCGAGTTGGAAAGGTAGCATACGAGTTTGAGCTACCAACGGAGTTAGCTTCGATGCATCTAGTTTAAAATGTATCTCAGTTGAAGAGATGCATCGGTGACCCAACCTTAGTTGTTCTGGTGAGATCATAGGGTGTAAAAGATAGCCTTACTTAAAAGGAGGTTCCAGTTGAGATCCTTAATCGTCAAAGTTCGTAAGGTTGAGAAACAAGAAAGTATTCTCAGTGAAGGTTTTAAGAGGAACCAACTTGTTAAAGGAGCTATGTGGGAAGCTGAAGTAAATATGATGGCTAGATACTCCATCTAATCCCTTCCGGCTCAGTTCATGCTTGAGGCGTCAGTTTCCTCCTTAGTACTCTATTCCATTTCATGTCATGTTCATGTCTTATGTTTCTTTCTACATCATAGCATGTATGCATATCAGTCCGGTGTCAATCACTCCATCAGTTTCAGTTTCAATTGTTCAGTTTTGGGATTACAATTCCTTCCCTAGCTTTCAAAGATGCTTAATCTACTTTCGAGGATGAATGTTCCCAAGGGGGAGATAATGTAACACCCCAAAAGCCCCAAGATCAGATCTGGAGGGTTAAATTAGAGAAAGAAAGGAAATTGCACCAGATTCACATAATGACTCAAGGAACGCAGTCATTGTTGGAAACAACAGCCTCATTGTGCAATTCACTGTAAGCATCTAGTCAAGGTTCCCCCAGAAACACTGAGCTCAACAATGACTCGTTGATTCAAACGGGTCATCCTGGGTGGTGGTTGAATGTAGTTCAGACAAGGCCCAAATTTGATTCGACAGCGAAGGGTGCAACGACCCATGGTGGTGAGTGATGACTCATGGTATTGGTCCATTGGAAGGACTTCAGAAGCCAAGTGATAGGGCGGCCAAGGTGATGATGAGAGGAATGATGAGACGTTGTTTCAAATAATGACTCATCCTGTCTGGTCATTGGTTTGAGAACCAAAAGAGTACCATAATTTCCCCTAAAAGCAATAGATGGAGTAACAAGTCATTGTTTCATATGATGACTCATCCTTATTGATTGTTTCTCAGAACTTCAGCAGACTATGGAAAGTTCTTCAGATACAACAGGCTGGTGCAACGACCCGTTATATCCTACCACGACCCATTGGATTGATCATTGTAAAGCAGTAGTCGTGTTTTTCATGCAAATTTTGGGGGCAGTTTTGTAATTTCCCAAGCTCCTAACTTTTAATGACATCATTTAAGCTGTGGAAATGAGTGTTTTAAGAGGGTGTAGCCTATCCTAAGTCATTAGGCTCCATGCATGCATTGGAATTGAGATTCTCTAATATTGATACGCTCAGATTATACTCTTGTAAAAGTATGACGGGATGTTGTCACATGTCCAACTAGGTTGGGGTCGATCCCATAGGGAATATGGTGGAGATTTAGAATAAAGCTTAGTGTTTATGCTTTCGGTTCAATTATCTCCTGAAGGGTTTTTTTAAAGAAGTAATCAAGTAAGAGTATTGTAAATTGATACAGCACGTTTATGCAGTTAACCAGGGAAGTGATCCCCATGGACTCATAACAACTTCGGTGAATGGACTAGTGATCTATCCCAATGCTATACTCGTAGAACTGATAACATAGGTTTATCCAAATGGATGATTCATCTATTATATGACTATACTAAATCACCGGATTAGTCTCTTGAGTGTTTTCATTTTAACCATTATCATTTTGTTCCAAATTAACTATCATGCGACTGCAGCCTGCTATTCAATGAATCATCAAGTTCAAGGCTTTGTTGTTCTTCTCTTTTTTCTAATCTCGGCCGCTCTAGGTTCAAGCAAGTAGAGAATTTGTGCAAGTCCTAATGTTACGCTCCATTAAGAAACGTTTAAAGATGAAGAGAAGACAAGACAAACATAAGTATTGGTTTCGAATCACAATGTGCAAACCCTAGTTATTCTACCATGGTTCCCATAACCCTAGGTGTGAAGGTTTTAGCCTCTCATGTCTATAAAAAATGAATTAGCATTCATGGAAGAAATTATAATTAGAGACTTACAATGATGATTGAAATAAAACCTAAACTAATTGCTGCACAGTTCAACTTCGAACAATTCAAGAACAATAAAAAAATATCTCCAAGAATATTTGAAAACTCAAGAAGAATCTCAAAAATATTTGTTCTCTATCAAAAAGTCGGTCTCCTAAAAAATAACCCAGTACTTATACAAATAATCAGAAACCTTTCATAAATTAACAGGATACTACTATAACTGTCACCGTATGAGTCGTAATCTGTAGCTAGGAGTTGTACCCCTTCTATCAATACAATGCTAGGAAACTTTGAAATTGGTTAATTCTCAGGAGTTGGTACGACTCATACAATGCTATTACGAGTCATACATTTTTGTCATGGTCCGATACGGTGAAGTCTAACATCTTCCGAATATTTCCACGAGCCTTGGATAGAGTTTGTACATTGATCTCATGACTTGTGGTATCCTCTCCTACCCTGGGATCTACTAATTACTATTTTCTTATGAAGTTCACCAAGACTCCTGGTACGAGCCATATGTGGTCATCACTACTCGTAGTTGCTACCCGTACTCAGAGACTAGACAAGTGCATACTTCGTAATTTTCTCTTATGATCAGTTAGTGCGGCCTATACCGGATGGTATGGCTCGTACTTCAAGAGTTGTACTTTGGCCATCACTCTTGTGGCTCGATTTGATCATTAAATGCATAGTATGACTAGTTTTAATAACGTCCAAAATATATCCTCATGCAAAGAATATACACAACCGAAGTATCAAAACAAGTAACCTCGATGGGTGTCGGGTCAGGAATCCCACAAGAATCAATGAATGATAGTTATAAGTGTTTGCTGAGATATTAAAGTTAGCTTGCACCACGTTGACGACTTATTCCCGCAAGTGTACGGGTCATGCAAGTAATATAGTGGCTCTATTAAAGAACCGGAATGTCGAACCCACAGGACTCGACCAATTTAGCTAACTATCTAGTTCGAGTGTGATATTAAATGCCAAAAATGTTGATTATAGAAGTTTTCGAGAAGGTTTAATTAAGTCTAATTTTGTTCAACGAAATATTCTGAATTCAATTTAGAGCAACATAAAGTTAAAACCGGATAATCATGCGCTAATATGAATTGTAATGGCTTATGTGAAACTATCAATTGTCATCTCACATAATTAGAATGGTATGTTCATGGCCTGAGCCTCTAAACACCACAAACTAGCCTCACTACTTCGTTGAGAGCGAGGATGCTAATTCTAGTTCGTGGGCATTTCAATTATGGGAATGATTAGGAAATTCGTACACCTAATCATTCCGACTCAACTTAGACTCACAACTACTTATTTGAGTGGTGATGTGGATAATTCTAAGTCGGTCTCTAAATAATCCCGTTTATCAACCAAGCAAGGCATTAGGTATATCTCTATCCTAACACAAATTATACCGTGAGATACAATCATGCTCCCTACATTTTCATGTTCTGGCCTAGGTAAATGCTTTCTCAAGCATAGGCCCAAGTTAACATGTATATTTTCATGGTGATCAATCATAAAAATAACCAATAGTCTAGAATGCAAGACAAAACAACAATCAATAACTTAATTACAACACAATTTCATAACAACACAATCATAACTCATGGCTTCAACCCTAGAGGAAGGGTTCTAGAAATTCAAGTTCGTAAAATTACAAGAAAACATTGATAAACTAACACATTTACAAGAATTGGTAGAAGAGAAGGGAATTTGACAAACGCTAGCTGAGTTCTCCTAATTCTCCCTTCACTCCTAGGTTTTCCGTAATAAAATCGTAACCCAATGATTTTAGGAGCTAAGGGACCTATTTATATTAAATGAGAATCGTGCAAAATTTAGCCTGTAGTGGAATGGCTCCGTGTCACGGAGGTATCGTGGACACGGAGGTAATGCGGAGGCTCGAAATTGCCCTCAGATGCCATGCTGCTTTAGGGTCGCCGCGCTAGCCGGCATGACACGCCGCTTCATGCAATGAGATGGCATGCCGCTGGCGCGCAGCTGGCCCGGCGTGTCGCTGGTGCGCAGCTTGCCTGCCTGCATGCTGCCCTTTCTTGCGTGCCTGGCACGGCGGGTACGTGACGCTGGGCAATGGCACACGCACAAAGCCGTGGCACGCCGCCCGGCGCGACCAGCCTTGCCAAGGCATGCTCCTTGCCGACTTTCGCACATTGCTCCCGATTCCATTCCTCTACTTCACCAACTTATGAATTAGTTCAAATTCACAAAACCTACAAAACAAGGACTAATCATGTTGGTTACTACATGTATTCACATTTATATAAAATCACATGAAAATGTATATAATTCATTAACTAAACAAGACTAAATTAAGATATAAAGCATCACTCGGGCATGCGATTCTGCCCGAGATCACAACCCCACACTTAAAGCCTTGTTCATCCTCGAACAAAACTTTTACATGTCATGTATATGGAGACTCACACATAGCCAATTTAGCAAAATAATTCAAGCTACGGCTATAAAATTGTGTAAGAGATATAAGCCAAAACAACATAGCATGCACGATTTAATCATTGAAATGTAATAATACAACTATGTTAAGACTTCCTAACCTACAGAATCGACTCTCAATATCAACAAACTCATGCAAATCAACTGATCAATAAATCCAACATGAATTATATCTTTCATTCAACATGTGCCCTCACGGCAAGAGAGTTACCCATTTTCACACGCAAATTTTTTTTTAAATCACAACATGTGTGGGTACATGAATAGAATTACGCTCACTCACAAAGAATTCACATGCATCATGTAATGACTCATAAGCTTTCCCTTAGTGTTTTATTCCACTAATTTAAGGATGTATGAATGTAAGACTGGAAACAGACTTTTTGGTTGTAATGTAACTAAGGGGTGGTAGGTACTATTCTGGCCAGTATTATGACTATCTTCCCTAAGCGCTTTTTAATACATCACACCTTTATTACGAACTTCCTTCTCTTACTTCACCTTTATCTCTTTCATCTTTCCTTTCCTCTTGTGTTCCCCATTTCTTTAGGCACTCTTAGCTTATTAGTAAGGAGTTCTATAAATAACTTTTAATTAATTTGTTTTCTTACTCCCTACTAATAATCAACCATTTTCACACAAGTGCACCTTGTCCTTTTCTCAACTTCTACATCTACCACTCTTCCTTCTTTTTCATTCTTCTCACTCATTCTTTCGGATTTTTCCTTTTAAGCGCTTAGGAGCTTTGGATCAAATTCAAGGCTAATGAAAGAAAAAGGATGAAGATTATGTTTATAAATTTATAAAAGGATAGGCTTCAGGCTCAATGGGGCTAACTAGGATTAATTATTCAAGGTAGGTAAAGTGAGGGATAACGTTCAGGTTCATTCAAAGAAATGCCTAAATCATTTCCTACAATTCACATCCTTCATTTTGTTTTATAAACAAACCGCATGCCCTGTACACTCCACAACAGCAATGCACACCTAAAACCCACTCATAGCACATGAGATCAATTCAAGACACGTTCAATGACTCTTAACTCAGCTAATCACACGAATTCGGAATTAAGCTTCAATCATATTGAGTCAAATTAAGAGCCTACGTGTCTCACACAAAGTTATACACTTGCATGCTTCAACATCAACATACTTGCCTCTACAATCATTTATAGCACATAACAAGAACATCAAGCATCAATTAACTATTGTTCACAACCCAAAACCTATTGACTAATTTTCCTCAAGACGGTCGTCATCCATCCATCACCGGAAACAGTCCCTATTATGACTAAAAACATTATATACAGACAAAGAAATTTTTTTTATTCTTCGGTTCAAAGACTTACTCGGAAAAGAATCAAAAGAAAAACTAACGGGTGATGAAGTCATGCTTGACTCACAAAGGTTCTTTAAATATTTCTCACAAGCATTACATTCACCAAAATCGTTAAGCACAAAAATTTTTGAATATTTTTTATTTTTTCATTTTTTTCATCATTCAAAAATTCATAGCATCAAATTAACATTTAAAGGATGAGAAATACTCCCCGAGCCTCTATGCCAAGCTAAAAGCATGCTTTTCTTCAAGTTCTCATAGGTGGGTGTTTGACCCCACACTTTTTCTATTTCATTCTTCTTAGCTTCCTCCTTGTTGGGTACTAAGACATCCTTCCATCTGTGCTTAACTTTCGACCAAAAACACAAACATATAAAACAACAAAATCAACACAAGCCAAAATTAACAAACTGTACCAGGGGTATCCTTGCTGCCTCCCCAAGCAGCGCCTCTAATTTTACGTCGCGACACGTACGTGGACTGTCCTTTCAGACATCTCATACCTGGGTTCTCTTTGAGAACCATCTCCTTCTTGATGTTTAGAGAAACAGCCTACTCTGTTCCTCTCTTCCTCCAACTTCTTCTCAATTTGAAGCCCTTTATCAGACTCGGGCTGAACACTTGTCATTTTCTTTGGCCATGCACTTGTGGAATCCTCCACCGCACACTCATCCTATGACAACACACTAACCTGACAAAGGTTTCTATAGTGTGTGGATGTTTTCATTTCTTGGTATACGCGGAAGAGTTCTTCTTCATCCTCGACCCTCATTTCAGGGTCCTCGCTTTCAAATCAATCACCGCTCCTCCGGTGGCCAAGAATGACCATCCCAAGATTAAGGGTACCGTCATCAACTCCAAAATCTAAGACAATAAAATCAGCGGGTATAATAAACTTACCTACTTTGATGAGAAGGTCCTCTATTATTCCATTAGGTGTCACGCGCGACTTATCAGCTGTAGCTGCAGCATCAACTCCTTATTGGCTCCGGTTTTCCAACCCCAGGGTGTTGAATAAGGATAGGGGAATTAGGTTAACTGCTGCCCCTAGATCACACAAAGCTCGTAGCACTTCAGATTTACCAATTTGTATGGGAGGGAAACTCCCGGGTCTTTGAGCTTCTTCGAATCTTGCTCGCACTAAGTGATTGCACTCCTTAGTCAGTGCTACAGTATGGACATCCACCAATCTAACTTTGTTCTCTATAACATCCTTCAAGTATTTAGCATACTTGGGCATTCCCTACAAAACATCAATAAGAGGATAAGATTATGTGAAGTTCTTTGAAACCCTCAAAGAACTTTTTGAAACAGTCCTCCTCCTTGCTCTTTCTGAATTTATGAGGGAATGGTGGTGGTGGTCTTTGTGCTGGCCGCAATGAAGATTGTGCATTTTGTTGCCCAGCACTCTAATTTGCTCCAGTGTCGGTGGATGGTCCTGGTCTAACCAACTCTGGGTGTACCTCCTTCTCGCCCTTTAGGCACTACACGTTAATTGCTTTCCGCTTCTAAGACCGATGGCATTGATCCGCCGAGGTTAGATCTCAGATCTCTTGGTAATCCCCGCGATCTCATGTTTTGAGAAGCTGCTATCTGAACCACTTGTTTTTCAAGATTGCGGGTGGCCACTTGCTGATTCTTTAAGTCTGTTGCCATCCTTCGCCCCGATTCTCCGCTAACCGAGCCGGGTCTCCAAGGATTTTCTGCAATGTTTCTCAACTTTTCCCGCTCAATTGCCCATCATTCTGCTATTCCTTGATATTGCTGTTGCTGAGGTTGCCGGTAGCAATTGCTTGGTTTCCACCCCAAGAAAAATTCGGGTGGCCCTGCCAATTACTGCTGGAGTTATTTCCAAAATTCTGATTGTTCCTATGCACATTTCCAACAAAATTGACTGATTCCGAATTGGCTCCACAAGATTCTCGTGCATTGTGCCTGAGATACACAAATTTCACACTAACTAGGAGCTTGCTGAAACCGCATTAACCGGCCCCGTTGTTGGTTCATACTCAGTTCATTGAACTGAGTCATCATCTGATGCTGGAACGAAGCTAACTCCACCGCCAAGGCATTTATTCCATCTACCTCTATCAACCCCGATCTCTTTACTGCCCCTCTCGATGACTCGTGCCACTGATTTCCTTTGAGCAATTCCGTCTAACAAAGTGCATAACTCATCATATGTCTTCTCCGTGGCTTGCCCACCTGATGCAAGAGTCTAGTAATATTTTTTTGTGTGGGTCTAGACTTCTACAAAGGCAGGCATGGGCCAGCACTTCATTTGATTGCTGGTGATGGGGACAGCCAATAATGACTTGAATCTTTCCTAAGCCAAATATAAGTTCTCATCGTGCTTCGCTGAAACCCAGTACTCTCTGAATTTCTTCGAATCCCCGGGTGTCCTTGCCTGAAGGAAAGAATGATGAGGAACTTCTTAGCCAAATCATTCCACAAGAAGTTATGGAGTTCGGTGGCTCAGCCTTCAACTGGCTTCTTTGCCTCTCCCAACAATGAGAATGGGAAGAGGGTTAGTCGCACATAATCTAAGGGACACGGGTGGGGGACAAACGCGGTCACTAATCTCTAGAGCTCAGAGAAGTGCTGCTGCGGGTCCTCATGTGCCATCCCCGTCAATTGACCACCAGAATGTAACAGCTGCACCATTTTCTGTTTAAGCTCAAAAGTTCTCCAGGCTCCGATTTACGGATACTAGGAGTTCATATCTGCCGCTGTGGATTGCCACTTCGCGAACCGGTCTAGCTGCCATTGCTTCCGATGACAATTGTGCTTGTCCCGCAGTGGTTGCTGTTGTACCTTTTCTTGAAGTCTCTTCAGCTTTTGCTCTAGAGCTACTCTCCTTCTCATATGGAATTGACGTTCAGGTTCAAGCAATTACAAACCCACAAGCTCTATTTTTAGCCAGTTCTGACAGACAGCCCGTCTACCCGCAAATAATCGACTAAGACCAAGTTTCTCAACACTTAAGGAAATTTAAAATCACACAAAAATAGATAAATTATCAAAACTTCGCCGAGTCCCCCAAGAACGGCGCTAAAACTTGACGACTTATTCCCGCAAGTGTATGAGTCGTGCAAGTAATATAGTGTCTCTTTTTAAGAACCGAAATGTCGAACCCACTGTGGATCTAATCATCTTACTAACTATCTAGTTCGAGTGTGATATTAAGTGCCAAAAATGTTGATTATAGAAGTTTTCGAGAAGGTTTAATTAAGTCTAATTTTGTCAACGAAATATTATGAATTCAAATTAGGAGCAACATAGAGTTAAAACCGGATAATCGCGCTATTACTTAATTGCAATGGTTTAAGTGTGAAACTATCAATTTTCACCACATAATTAGAATTGCATGTTCATAATTCTAGCCTCAGAACACGATAAACTAGCCTCTACTACTTGAGAGCGAGGATGCTAATTCTAGTTAGTGGGCAATTAATTACGTGGATGTGGTTTACGTGGATATGATTAGGGACTCTCGTACACCTAATCATTCTACTCAACTTAGCCTCACAACTACTTTCTTCGGTGGTGATGTGATACCTGAAGTTGGTCTCTAACTCATCCCGCTTTTATCAACCAAGCGCGCATTAGGTATATCTCTATCCTAACACAAATTATACCGTGAGATACAATCATGCTCCCTACATTCTCATGTTCGGGCCTAGGTAAATGCTTTCTGCCATATGCCTGTTAACGGTATGTTTTCTGGTGATCAATCATAAAAACAACCAATAGTCTGTAATGCAAGACAAACAACAATCAATAACTTAATTACAACATAATTTCATAACAACACAATCATAACTCATGGCTTCAACCCTAGAGGAAGGGTTCTAGCCATTCATGTTCGTAAAATATATATTGATAAAACTAAAATTCTTACAAGAATTGGTAGAAGAGAAGGAATTTTACAAACCCTAGGATGAGTTCTCCTACCTCCCTTCACTCCTAGGTGGTTTTCCAACAAAATCGTGATCAATGATTTTAGGAGCTAAGGGACCTATTTATATTAAATGAGAATCGTGCAAAATTTAGCCTGTAGTGGAATGGCCCGTGTGTCACGGAGTGTATCGCTGGCACGGAGGGGTAACGCAGAGGCTCGAAATTGCCTTAGGATGCCATGCCGCGAGGGCCGCGCGCGCTGGCCGGCGTGACACGCTGCCTATGTAGCGCGATGGCATGCTGGCAGCTGGTTTATGTGGCAACAGAGCGCTGGCGCGCAGCTTGCCTGCCTGCATGCTGCCCTTTCTTCTCGCTTGGAATGGGCGTAGACAGCGCTGGGCGCGGCACACGACAACGTGGCATGCCTGGCGCGGCCAGCCTTGCCAAGGCATGCCTTGCCGAATTTCGCACATTGTTCTTGGGACTCCATTCCTCTACTTCACCAACTTATGATTAGTTCCTCAAATTCATTAAAACTACAAATAAAATAAAAAAATTAATCATGTTGGTTAGTACATGTATTCACATTTATATAAAATCACATGAAAATGTATATAATTCATTAACTAAACAAGACTAAATTAAGATATAAAGCATCACTCGGGCATGCTATTCTGCCCGAGATCACACATAGAGTTAACATAAGAACAAATAAATTGGGGAGATTGGAATTTGTAGTGAATTATATTTGGTAATTTAGTGGAACAAAATAACCAGATCAGTAAGGTTGTCAACAAGAATGTGTAAGATTAGAGGTGTGGTGTAGATGATATACTAACTAGAAGGGACATGCTAGGTCATCTTATAAGTTCAATTAATGTAAATAATCTTGGGAAGTGGGTAATTACAGCTTTTCAGCCTTATAACTACCTATTACTAGAGTTTTGTCAAACCTCTAGCCACAATTTAGCTCAACCCGATTTGATATGGATTAGCAGCTGCACTAATTTCTAGCTATTAGCTACTAATGAGGAATGAGACTACAATTTTAGCAATTTCTAGCCCAATTTCACAATCTCTCATCCATACCCACTATTAAATTTTCTTCTAATACTTATTTGTTTTTTTACAAGCAACAATCAAGCAAGAGTGAATAGACCCATATCATAATCAATGGATCTTCCTTTATAGATTGAAGATAATCTAGCAGATTTACACTTATTTAAACAATATGAAGATGACTCTAGCAATACCCACTCTAATTAAGTATTCATCATCACACACCTCTATTTAATGATTTAGCTACGCATGATTAAGAAATTCAAAAGCACATTCATTAATAAACTCATTGAATATAATAACAAGAGTAGTAAAACCAAATTCACAAATATAGTCTCCAACAATGGTTGTAACTTACTATTAAGAAAAAGAAGTAGAGAAGATTACTTTTTCCAAGTTTACCAATCAAAATCTCCTTTTATATGCTAAGGGAATGTTCTAAAGCCAATAAAGGAAACAATGATGTGATATGCTCTGCTCTCTATATCCCCCTAGTACACAGTACTTTTGTCACGATCCGAATGGAGGCCCGGATCGTAGACGCGGGACAAGGGACCCCGAGAGACCCCAAGTCGACCCATGGCATAAGCATACAATTAACTCACTCATTAAACTAAAGAAAAAATGAATATAATCTCAGCGGAAGTCTAATTCAATATCACATCAGAAAAACATCCGAAGCTGCACATACATAAGTCTGAAAGCCTCTTACTTGGACGAGTTAGTAGGACAAGACCCCAACTAACTCAACAATACTGAAACTGGAAATACATAAAAGAAATGATAGTATAGTCCTCAAAGGATGAGGACTCACCAATTTGAGCAGATACTAACTCTGGAAAGCTATCTAAGAATGGGGCTGAAGCTGCGAGCCAGGTCCATTATCATGAAACGATACAACATAGGAAGTATGCGGTTAGTACGTGGAATGTACCGAGTATGCACGGTAAATAAAACCACTTAAGTAAAGTATATCTTTTAACCATTTCATAACGTATCATAAGATTTCAAGTATAGGAAAAGGGCTACATGCATTCATTCTGAAATCGCAGTTTTATCGTAACATGACCATGCATAGCTTTATAACATCATGACTGACTCGAATGACTCAAAGCTGAAGTATGACATTTATATTGAAAAGCTGAACAATGAGTCAAACCTTGCTTTTAGAACATGAATGCGTAAAGTAATCATCATGAGTAATGAATATGCAAATCCGAATGATATAGACAGTGGGAGACTCATCACTTAACCGACATACCACGATAGAGCTTACGTGGTCCCAACTATCACACTCAAGTGGGTAGAGCCGTCCAAAATCTTGCCAGAGCTAAGGACGCTACCATGAATATCAGTATCAAGCTGAAGGCCCATTAGGGTAGGGGGAAACTCACTAGGGAGGTCCCTAGTCATATAGTATTCAACCTACATTGGCGCGTAGTTTTGGGGCATAGGGTGATCAACCCTTAACCCGCTCGGTGCTAGACTCTTTTCCCAAAAACATGCAATGCTCTACATCGTCTATTGACAAAGCTCAACATCGTCTATTGACAAAGCTCAACATCGTCTATTGACGAAGCTCAAGATGAAATCATGCATAACTCAATATCGTATGAAATGAAGCTCAACATTGTCTATTGACAAAGCTCATTAATAAGATCATACATAGACTCGACATCATTTAAGAATGAAGCTCAATATTGTCCTTCGACAAAGCTCAATAATGACATACATCTCAATTATAAATTTGTGCATATGAGAAGATTTATTTTGAAACATACCACACGCTCAAGTATAAGTAGGAGCATCTACTCCAAATCATGCGGCAAACTATATGTAGGAATATTTAACTCAACATACCACAAACTAGAAATCCTAAAAATTTGGGAGACTTCACTCCGAACATTGTAGAAAGCTTATTTCAGAAAATCATCATTTCAAATCAACATATGGGCATTTGCCCAAAGCTTTATCATACTTGCGTCTACTCAATTCATTTTGAAAACAACTTCATAATTATGGGTAGCTTTAGAAACACGCCTTTCATCATCAACTCTCATCATCATCATACACTCATCATCATTTACTTCTTTTATGAACTTTGCTTCCACGGGCATTTAAATTTCATAACTTAGAAAATATAATTTGTATTGAAAACAGTTTAAAATCTACCCAAGCTTCATAATCCATCAATATAAGTAGAATATAATCATGCCCATGTATATAGATTGAAGAATTATGCCATTGGGTGAAAAGCCCATACTTGATCATAGGTGATTTACCATAATTTGATAGAAATTGGGCATGGGTGTGGAAAGAGACACCCATTCATAGCCTTACATACTCGGGAATGGTGAATTCTAACACCTTATAATTGCCCAAGATAAGATTCCTATGGAAACCTTGAGATTTTGCCTTGAATCACCTCTTCAATCCTTAAAACTTGCATGCATGGAAAGAATGACTTAGAGTAGGTCTTCCCTTGCTAAAAACCCACTAAAATGAGCCTTAAACAACGTAGTATAGGCCCCTAGGATTTATAAATTATGGAAAAGCCCTTACTAAAATTGCTGAAGATAACTGTCAGGGGGTCCCAACGAGGGACCTAACGATTCTCCAAGAGAGGCAACGACTTGTTGAGTCGTCTGTCAAGTACACTGGATAATAGATCTCTTAGGGCTTGTAACGGGTGACTTAACAACTCGTTCCACGAGACCACGACTCATGGTCACCTTCCTTCATGTACACTATCTCATTTTCAAATAAAGTTCACCCCGCTTGCTCACGACTCACCCCAAGAATCATGGGGACTGAACACGACTCGTGGGGTCCCTTCTGTTAGGTACACTGGTCGATTCTTCCATTTATTTCTCCACCTCACCCCACGGCTAAACTTGATTACTCGTGGTGGATGACCACGAGTCATTCCCACACCCGTGGGGACCTCTAACCTTCATTTCCTCTAGGCCTCCCCATGAGGCACCTAACGACTCATGGGGTCTCCTTATGAGTTGTTGGACGACTCGTCCTACAACTGAAGCATCCATTTCTAGTTTTTTCCCCATTTAAACTCTCGGGTCTGATCTTTGAATTTCCGGGGTATAACAACTTTATCTAGTATTTATATCTAGGAAAATAGGGCATCATCTATCTCTTTATGTGCTGGATAATTTTACCCCTAAGCATCATTCTGGAATCGGTAGAGACACTGGCATTTGCCGTTTCAAATCCGTGAACCACCGGGTATCTTATCTGAGCCATTCTCAACTCCAGTGAGAATCAACGGTTCTTCCGGCATTTAGCCGATCTCAATTTGTGAACAGCTGGGTCTTTGTTCTTATTTCCAAAAAATCGGGTGTCTTTTGGTGACTGGACGGCAACTCGCGGTTCGCCGATGGCATTTTTCTTCAGAGGCAGTGATAATCGGCCTTTGACTGGCGTTTTGCCGGTTTTCATCGATGGACCGCCAATTTGTCCTCAATTCCTTCTTTTTTCTCTATTTTTTCTCTTTTCTACACATTTAGGCACCTGCACATAACAAAAGAAGAAGGACATAAAATTCATATAATCAACTCAAAAACTAAGCAAAAACATAGGCTTAAGAGCCTAATGAATTGGTAAATTACCAACTCATCAAACCCCCAAACTTGAATCATTGCTTGTCCTCAAGTAATGCAACTCTCATTCATTGAAAAATATGCCACTTCTACACAAAATTAAACATCACTAATCACCTGAACTATGACAACCTAAGAAAAATGCTCACGAAGCTCACTGAAAAAGAGAAGTAAATACACCAAAAGACCAAAACAATGAAGATGTTTCAAATAGGCTACCACTTTCCACCAACAAGGTTCATGAAAGGATTCATTTAACAAGGGCATTACTCAACCATGAAATACAAATAGCATCTAAAGTCATGCATGAGACTCAACAAAAATTTCTCACTACACAAGGCATCACCCTAAAAGGGTCCACAAGAGTCATTCTCATCACAAGATTTCAAGTTAGGACATCAAAGCAGGCAAACTCATAAGTCAAACAAATAATTTACAACGTATCACAAAGAATGCTATGCTATTGTGTCAGTATTTCTCATTATCTTCATTTTCATTCCCTCATTTCAAAATTCCATTTCAACATTTTTTTTCTATGGTACCTATCAAAACAAATTCACAAGGGACTCTAAACAACATGATATTTTCCCTTAAGAATGTCGCTACTCAATCTATCATCGAGAAATGCCAACCCGGTTCGAAAAAAATAAAAAGAAACAAAAGAAAGCTCCTCGGGAAAGAACTGTGGTCTAAAGAGAACCCTTGGAATTTTGATTACTATGCTACTATTTACAAAGGCAAAAAGAAACAAGACTTTGGGTCATTTCATGCAAAATTTTGCAATTCAAAGCAAAGACCCCATTTAATCACTGACCATTAACCATCAAGAACTAAACCAAGTCATTCATTCATTTCTTTTTAAAACAAAACAAGCCTGGCAAAGGAAACCATCAAACAACAAAAACAACAGCCCTACAAGGGCTCTACTTAATCAAGTTCAAACAAAAATAGAAAACATCTAAAGAAAACATCCATCATTGACCCCATCATCAACTGCGCTTATCCCTTCCCCACTTAAAAGAGTACATTGTCTGCAATGTATATATGCAAAAGGGAAAGGGACAAGAAACTCCCTGAGCGGGTCATTCTTCCTTATCATTAGCCTCTACATCACCTGCACCACCATCACTGGCCTCACCTAGACCAGCAAAATCATTTCCCAGACCCTCGAAGAGATCATTGATAGGACCCTGAACTGAGGAAGGAGTAGCCATTGCAGTATCCAGGGAGCTCATATCCGGCACTTCTGTTGAAGTTCGACTCTTCCACTCTTGCACCTTAATCCGGAGGGAGGTGACAGCCCCTTCAACCCACCCTATTTCATAGCATGGTGACACTCTCGTATAAAGACTTGAGCTCCTTTTTGATTGTTTGAGCAATGAGTGCGGGGAGGCTCTTAACCAATCACTGAAGTTGGCTCTTGTGAGAGTTGGTCATCTCCACAAGTCTGTGGAGACCACTTGGTTGAGAGGATTGTGGAGGGGGAGATGCTCCACGCTAAGGCATGTCACCTGAAGCTTGGCCTGACATTTCTGACTGGGGCACATTCAACTCTGGGGCCTGTGATGATTGGTCTGACCCATGGGAAAGGGATCCTTTATTGACTCCAAAGGCTTGCAGTTTTTTTATTTTCATTGTTGGTGCCTCGACATCTCTCTTATGGTCAATAGTTATCACTCCTAGAGCAGCAAAAGAGGTTTCATAAGGGAACAGAGGCGCTCCAGCTTGTGAGAAAAACTGAGAAATGAGGAAGACGTAGGGCATTGAAGTGCTAGACTGTTGAGCCTTTCTCTTCAATTGTTGGGCAACAATTTCCCCGAAGTTAATGGGGACTCCAGCATGATGCAGGTGATGAGAATAGAAGTTTCTAAGTTGACCCTTTTCTTGTTTTTGGAGGGGATGATATAGCCGCAAATAAAATCCAGCCGCAACTTGGCCTCGAACTTCAAATAGTGGCGAGAGATTCCGCCACCCATGAAGGCCCAAAGAGGAGTGTCAACAACAATGATTCGGGATAACCAAGAAAATTGGTCCTTCATATCAGCTACTCAGGCCATGTACTCCATACCGCATTCAATTTCCTCTTCCCAAAACACGGAGTTAATGGCCGCTGGGGTAATGTCGACTTCCACACCCCTTAGCATAATTGATGGTAGGCATGGAAAGTCATCGACCCTATACTGAATGCTATCTTGTCGGGCCCGATATGAAGCATAGAATTCGGTCACCAAGTTGTGGTAGTAAGGTGGGAGAGGATTGGAAATGCATGCCATTGTCGTTATGTGAATTGGCAGGTGATGTTGGGAAGATCACCCCTCAATCCTGCCAAATCAAACTGCTTCTCCACTATGATTGATCATCCTTGACAAATGACATAATGCTATTGCATGTTTGGGATGCAAAATATGATTGCTTCCTTAGTGTTGGCACGCGGAGGAGCGACCTTTTCTTTGCCCTTGCTCTTTCTAGAAGATGAGGCGGGGGCCTTTCCCTTTCCTGCATTCCTGGATGAAGACATGGTTTTTCTGCAAGGATGATGTTAGTGTCAGCTATTCGAGAAGTAACTAAAATAACAAAAAAACTATTCTAAGGGTGAACTGAGAAACAAAGATAAGCAAACATCATATGAAGAACCACCACGGTGAAGCACCGGTGAGTCGCAGGAGCAATCCGCACACCGTTGCTTTCTCGCCGATGCGGGATAGAAAACTAGGCAGCTTAAGAGTGTACCGGCAATTAAGCAGCGAGTCGCCGATCCTGATCCATGAATTGCCGATGTAACACGGGATCAACTCAGTGGCTTGAATCCATTTTTTAGAGTGGGTTGGCATTCCATCGGCGATTTTCCGAACCCGACCAGTGAAACGATGAACCCCATCATCTCCAAATCAAATTTAAATAAATCAAAGGCGCCCATTAACAAACATCCACACACAACATGATAGAATTAACACTACTACTTTTAAACAAAATCCCATGACGATTTTCCCTTAAGAATGGCGTCACTCGGTCTATCATCGAGAAAAATGTTGCATTTCATTTCGATTGAGTTACTGAGATTTCACCCATTAAAAATTCACACAAATAGAACATATATTCCCCATTCAACAAACAGAGCATATTCATGAATTCAATAGGAAAGGGAAACAAAGTATTAAGACTAAAGGAATTAAGAACCATTGAGAAAATCATGACAAGGGCTAGAAATCTATTACCACAATATCGGAATGCTTGCACACTTGAGCTTGAAAACCTAGACAACTCTCAACAATGGCACTTCATGGGATGTGTAGTAGAGAAAGGAAATGTGAGTGTAGTGAGTGTGTTGGTGAAAGGAGGGAGAGCGTTTTATAGGTGAGAGGTGGAAGATTGATAGGTTGAGAGGAAGGTGGAGAGTTAATGTGTTGCTGTGTTGGTAGGAAGTGGGAAGGTGTAAAGGTAGGAAAGTGGAAAGGTGGAAAAGAGGGAAATATGGGGAAGTGGGAATGTTGGGTAGTGAAGAGACAAAAAGGGAATGAAAAAATGGTGAAAAGGGGGAATTAAGGGAATATTTTGCAGAATAGGGAAGCTCAGCTGGTTTTTGAGATTTGGTGGGTCCACTCTTAATTTTCATTTTGAGACAAATTCGTACCTCGATCGGCGCTACATCGGCGGGTCGCCGAAACACACTGGCGTTCCATCACTTTACCTTTCCATTGATTGGCATTTGTGCCCAGTTCTTTGTTTCCTAGTTGGTGACCCACTGACGATTCATGAAGTGGATCGGCTATCCGCTGCTTAGGCACCAAAACTTCGGGTACTCTGTGTTACATCGGCGACCCATCGGCGGTCCACGGTTATGCATCAGCGTTTCACTGATGGGTCCGCTAGCTAATTAATCGAAGTCCCAGCCTTCTTTTTGCACTCATCTTGTCACTGCAGTAGGCACTTCTGGGTCGGCGAATCACCAGTTCAGCATCGTTCCTCTTTTATGTGGTTTTTTTCCTTCCTTTGTTCCTCTCTTCTTAGCTCCTACAAAAACATAAAAATAACAAAGACATAAAAAAATCCACTAAACACTTGGGTTGCCTCCCAAGAAGGGCCTTAGTTAACGTCGTGGCATGGCGTAGATCTCATTCAACACCTCTTTTTCGATGGATCATCCTCCGACTTCGTCTCTTTCATCTCCAGTCCTTTGTCCCCCTCCTCATTTTGCAACACCTCTATTACCTTGCACTCTAGGGGTATTTCAGCTAATGGACACACCTTGAAGGTGACTTCCTCACTTCCAACTCTGAATTTTAGCTCCCCAAGCTCCACATCAACCACAATTCTCCCCGAAGTTAGCAACGATGTTCCCAAAATAATGGGTACCTCCAATCCATTTCACAATCAAGGATAACAAAATCCGCAGGTAGGATGAACTTATCCACCCTTACCAACACATCTTCTAATACCCCCACCAGTTTTTTATGGACCTATCTGCCATGAGCAACCTCATTGATATAGGCTTTGTGCTTCCAAGTCCCAACTTCTTGAAAATGAGCAGGGGCATTAAATTTATGCTGGCACCAAGATCACCTAAAGCTTTTTTAAACACACATATCCCAATTGTACAGGGGATTGTTAAAGCTCCCAGGTCTTCCACTTGGGGGAAAGGTTACTCATAATCACTGCACTACAATGGTGCTTTTTCTCCACACTACCTGCATCAACCACCTTCTTCTTCTTCAATAATTATTTCATGAACTTCGCATATCTTGGCATTTGGAGAAGACCATACACTAACGCTATATTGATGGAAAACACGTCAATGAATTTGCTGAATTGATCATCCTTTTTTTTCTTGGCCAAACCTTGTGGATAAGGAGGTGAGACTCTTTCTTCATCCGTGTCATCAATTGGGGCCTTCATGCCCGCCTCATTGATATCAGCATGTGAGAGGATTTCTTTATCCTTCTCCTCTCCTTCCTTATAAATCTTTTCCTCACTCCTTGGGGTCTTTGGCATCTCGTCGAATTCATTTTCCTCCTCTGATTTCGGGTCACTAACCTCTTTGGGCTTCACCTGTGCAACTCCAATCACCTTGATGATCCTAGTGACAATAGTCATGCATTGACTATCTTTCTTTGGATTCGACATTGTGTCACTAGGAAGCGTTCCCTTCATCCGGGGGTTCGTTTGTGCGACAAGTGATTCATTTGGGCCTCCAAATGCTTGATGGAGGCTAAATGTGAGCTCAATGTTTGGGCAAGGTTAGACACCTCCCCTCTTAACTCTTTGACCCCGCTCTTGGTTGACTCCACTTTCTTTAGGACTCTTGATAACATTTCTTAAATTTTTGATACTTGATAGATTGATCTTCCATGAGCAACCTCATTGTGGAAAGCTTGGGACTTCCCAATCCCAATATTTTGAAGAACACAAGGGGAATCAAGTTGATACTTGCCCCTAGGTCGCAGAGAACGTTTTTGAACACATACATCCCAATGGTGCAAGAAATAGTGAATGCTTCAGGGTCATCTCTTTTCAGAGCAAGATTACTAACCATGACTGCTCTACAATGATGTGACACCTACACTGTGCCCACATCCATAACTCTTTTGTTCTTCAAAAGCTCCTTCATAAATTTAGCATATCCTAGCATTTGGAGCAAAGCATCAACTAGCGGAATATTTATGGACAACTTACTAAACATATTGATAAACTTCTTGAACTAGTTATTCTCTTTCTTCTTAGTTAACTGATAGGGGTAAGGAGGTGGAACTTTAGGTGCCTGGCCTCCTCTCCCTCTTCATCAACATTCACAGTTGAGGAGCATCATCAACTCCTTCCTCCTCTAGTATCTTCTTGTCATCAACACAAATAGGTGAACTTGACACCTTATCATTCAATTATTCTTTAGTTGGTTTGGAACCAACAACCATTTTGGGCTTATCAACCGCATTTGTAATAATATTTCCACTCCTTGTGACTATCTCCATGCAATGGCCATCTTTCTTTAGATTCGACATAGTGTCACTAGGAAGGGTTTCCTTTATTCTTGGATTCATTTGGGCCTCCAAGTGTTTGATTGAAGCTGGGTTGGAGCTTACTTTTTGGCCAAGGTTAGACACCTCCCCTTTTAATTCCTTTACTCGGCTATTGGTTGAATCCACTTTTTTCAACACTCTCGCCAACATCTCCTCAATCTGGAATTGCCCACATCACTCACACTAGGATGCATCGGGGCTATATTATCTTTAGGAGGAGGAATGTACGAGTTTGAGCTTCAGTGGTGCNCCATTTGAATCATTACTAAACTAAAATAGCTTACTCAATCTCAATATTATCTTTAGGAGGAGGAATGTACGAGTTTGAGCTTCAGTGGTGCCTATACCCATCCCATTCGGGCTCATGGTTTCCCCGTCAGTTATCCCTATCTCTCCATCCTGGGTAACCATAAACTGACACTCTTCATCGTATCTTGGCTGAAAAACATCCTCCTCATATGAATTTTGACTTTGGGTCCCAATAGATTTAACGTTTATGGTTCCAGATCCCAAAATGAGTTTGTCCATTAACTCAACTTGGGTCATCATCTTGGCGAATGTCTTATCCCGCTCTTAATCTCATTTTCTCAACTCGGCTGCTAAGTGGTTGGAAATGCATTATTTGAGGACACCTCAATGTCTCTAGTGTGCGAAGCTCTATTAGCTTTTGTCATCCTATCAATCAAGGCCTTGGAAACTATAAAAGTTTGGTCCATATTTGAACCACTAGTATGATTGTTGGCCATAGATTTGTTGATCGAATCAAGAGACTGATAGAAGCTTTGGAGAAGTACCCCATCAGGCAGTCCGTGATTTGGGAAAATAATGAAATTCTTCATAAATCGGAGCCACACTTCATGAATAGGCTCTCCCAGAAGATGCCTAAAATTTGTGATCTCATCCCGTAATTGGAGTATATAGGAAGGTGGAAAGAATCTATTGAGGAACGCTTCAGTCAGCTTGTTCTAAGATGTGATGGATCCCGGAGGCAACTCCTCCAACCATACCGTGACCTCTCCTATTAAAGAAAATAGGAATAATCTTAAACTGATTGATTCTTGTCTGATGTTGGTTATATTAAATGGTTGACAAATTTCAATGAAGTTCCTGAGGTGCTGATTAGCATCCTCACTAGCTTGTCCTCCGAATAGATGCAACATGATGCTTGTTACATGAAAATCAACATTCCCTACCATTGGTGGTAGGAGAATCACACCAGCTACATCATTAGAAACGGGTCATCCTCTACGTCTATAAAAGCATCCACGCTTCTAGCGTTACTTGCATAGCTCATCTTCACACCTCTAAGCAATTAGCAAAGACACAAAGTAAAGTAAAAACAATACAAGATGCAAAAAAAAAATTTGAATCACTAAACAACTAGTGGTAATCACAACTCGATTCCCCGACAATGACGCCATTTTTTTTATAACACTCAATATATCTCTCCCTTTTAAAGGAAGTGGAAGTGGTCATTGTCGAAAAAATAAAATACCCAATGGATGTCGGGGTCAAATTCCACAAGAAATTGAGAAAGATATTTCAAAAGTCATAAATTAATTCAAAATAGTACGCATCACTGTTTAATATGTGAAAAGTAAAAAATGGGGGAAAGAGTGAAACAATATTGAACTCAAACAGTAAAACAAAGTTGGGCAATTGAATTATTTCAATTGATGAGAGGGAACTAGGGATATGCGATTGATGGGGTGTCAACTAGATTGGGGTTGAATGAAATGTCTTAAGCTCAATTTTAGAATGGATAGCAATGGATAACACTACACCTTATTATTTTTCAATCACAAGGATGCTTTTACTTTGGGTTTTAACAAACCCCAAAGTCACAATCACAAATCAACCACAAAGATTGAGGAAGGGTTAAGCTATCTCTAGCCTCAACCCTTTATTGGAGTGGACATATCTGTCTTGACTATCTCTAGCTTAAGCCCACACATCTACACCCAAAATCCTCACTATTGATTCTTCATCCAAATCTCACTTCTCTTTCTCAAGCAAAAGTAAGATAAGCAAGCTAAATCAATGTTTGCAACCATTAATTTTTTAATTATAACATAGAGGAGACAATAGATCCATGCTTATAAATTGAATTTAAGAACTAATCATCAACAACCAACCTGGTTTAAACACCCATCATGCACACACCCCTTACTAATAATTTAGCTACTCATGAATAGAGAAAGAGAAATTATACCCATAGAAAATTCCTCAACCATCATCATATTGAATAAAAAATTTAGCTTTCAAAATCTGCAACAATGGTGTCCTTTCCTAACGAAATTGAAGAAGAAGGAGGAGGAAATTATACTCTACTTTATATCTCTCTCCACTTATCTCTACAATATTCAATGTATGACATGAGGTGTTCTCCTTTTTGAATATACCATTGGGGTAAAAATCTGCACATTCCTTTTGCACAGCTTTTCAAATTTGCCCTTGGAAGCTTCTCAGGTACATTTATACCAAAGCTGGATGATTGTTTCCTTGTCAACATCTGGGTCACTTGCGCGGCACCTGCGTTTCAAAGGTGTTATTCTATGGCTTGCAAGTGCTTCTCAAGTTGAATTAGTATTATTTAGAAGCCATTTGCATTGGAACCTTCTGCAGGTTTCCAACCTGCGCTTCACAGGTTCATTTAAACTCATCCTCCAGTGCTAATTGTGTGGCACCTGTGTTTCGCAGGTGCCAATATCCAACATGCATGTTCTTTTCCCCAACAGAGTGCTTTTAGTTAAATTTCTCCATTTTCTTTGCCTAAGTTTAATACCTGCACAAACAAAGAGAAAAGGCATAAAACCTTCCTAATTTGTATGTAAATAGAGCAATAGTTCATGCTTAAAAGCCTAATGAGTTGGTAAATTGCCAACTCATCAGTAAAAAAATCCTTGTGTTGATTTATTATTCTGCATATACATATTATTTAGTTGTTGAAGAACTTGTTCTTCAATAAATAGAAGACAACATAAAATAACAAGTATCCTTTCTATCATGGAGAGTGGTGACTTCGTATTCATGCTAGATATTGCCTCTGCAACCACCACTCAAGCCCCCAAGTTACTTGGGCACCCAAGTTATCATATCCCCAAAGTAAGGTTTGGTGTGCCTATTATCGAGATTGTTCTTTGTCGAGAGAGTGACCTTATTTTTTGGTGACGACCATGGAGAACAACATGCCGTCTAGCTTTGCATTCATGGCATGTTTCCAAGTTGTTAATTACTCCATTATAGGTTTTACAACTCTTTTACCCTTATATGTGTGGTTTAACCATGGAGAATCTTTGACGTGCAACTTATGTGGGTGTTTGGCTACTGTGAAGCTCATATTGGCTCTGATCCTTGCCTTTTTCCTATTCTCCCTCATCATTAGAGTCTCTGTCTATGTCCATGTAATTATCCTCATTTAAGGTTTCATTAGAATTAGGTAGTTCAGTAGTGTCACATCCCTAGGTAGTGACCAAGTACTGTTTGGCAGGCATAGTTTTTCTTGCAAACACAAAACTAGTGTCACGACCCGAGTTTGCAACCTAGACGCGACACAGTACTTAGGATCACAAGTGACCCCAAGCAAATCCATGGCATGTCATAAAACTGCTACGATCTGAGCTACTAAGTAAACTGAGCAGAATCATAACTAAAATAATGGAATAACTTGTTCCAAGTAAAAAGTAATCTGAGATAAGTTAATACATATGAAATCTGATACTAAAACATTAAACTGACATAGAGCTCGTTTGGTTTAGCTGGAAAAAAGGTGGCTTTCAAACATAAGTTCTTGAAGCACTTTTTAAGTGTTGAAACTTATTTTATAAATAAGCAATTACGTGTTTGGATAAGCGTGTTGAAGCTAAAAAAAGTTATTGATGTGTTTGGTACATAAGTGCTGTTAGACACTTATTTTGGGTCAAATAACTGAAATGCTCTTAAAATTGTTAATAC
>JACEIK010002052.1:113227-138473 GCA_018107945.1 Datura stramonium | reverse complement strand
ATCTTGCTCTGTGGAATGTAGGTCCAATGCTAGTTACGTATTGGGCTTCAGGTTCACTGCCTTACACCTGTGTTCCACCTACATGCCGTAGATCCCTTTCTATAAAACACAGATGTAACGCAACTGCTAGTGCCAAATTGTAGTGATTATGCCTGGCACCTATGATTTAATTGTGGGCCGCAGGTGCAGCGCAATGCTAGAAGATGCATAATTGACGTTTCACCTTATTTTCAATCCATTTTCTTTTATTTTTCTTCCTTAGTCTAGTATAACTTATTTTTTTTATTTTCTTTAAGAAAAATACAAAAATAGAGTGGTTTTGTGTTATGGAACTCACATTGTCTTGCAGGAACTTGTCTTCATCTAGGCGATAAGACAAGGGGACGACCCTAGCCTCTTTTAGAAGCAAAGGAAAAGGAAAAGAAGAGGAAGCTCCGGTCCCTACCAACCCTGAAGATGCAATCCGGTTTAGTATGGATGGTATAAAAGCCTACTTCATTAAATACCAGAGCCAATTAATAACTCCAGAAGCGCTTCAACTTGGCAGGGCTAGGGCATGAGTTTCCCAACATCACCAAACAATTTTCCAAGAGATATTGGCACTCCTTCTTGGATGCTCTACGGTGAAAATTATTACTGATGTTGGTAAATCTTTTGGGGAAGTCTGAGTACCGGTTAGATAATGAATTTGTTCATACTTGCTGAAAAATTGGAAATGAAAGCATGTTAGTTGGATTTTAGACATTGTTGAGAAATTGTGTCGTAGATCTTGCTCTGTGGAACGTAGGTCCAATGCTATTTACGTATTGGGCTTCAAGCTCACTGCCTTACACTTGTGTTCCATGACATGCCATAGATCCCTATCTACAAAACCCAGATGTAACGCAGCTGCTAGTGCCAAATTGTAGTGATTATGCCTGGCACCTATGATTTAACTGCAGGCCGCAGGTCCACACCTATGAAACACAGGGGAAGCACAATGCTAGCAGATGCATAATTGATGTTTCACCTTATTTTCAATCCAATTTCTTTTATTTTTCTTTCCTTAGACTAGTATAACTTGTTTCTTTTATTTTCTTTAAGAAAAATACAAAAATAGAGTGGTTTTGTGTTGTGGCACTCACATTATCTTGCAGGAACATGTCTTCATTTAGGTGATAAGACAAGGGGAAGGCCCTAGCCTCTTTTAGAAGCAAAGGAAAAGGCAAAGAAGAGGAAGCTCCAATCCCTACCAACCCTGAAAATGCAATCCAGTTAAGTATGGATGGTATAAAAGCCTACTTCATTAAATACCAGAACCAATTAATAACTCCAGAGAAACGCTTCAACTTGGTAGGGGTAGGGCAGGAGTTTCCCAACATCACCAAACAATTTTCCAAGAGATATTGGCACCCCTTCTTGGATGCTCTACCCGATTTCTACCCGAACCCGGTGGTGGAATTCTATGCCTCCTATCAAGTGAGGAAAGATTCAATGAAGAACACAGGGAAGGTAGATGAGTTCCTAAATCTCTTATCAGTCAGGATCCATGGGGTAGAGGTGGATATCACCCCCGGTGCAATAAATTCTATCTATTGGGGTGCCAATTGAATCAAGGATCAAATTTGCAGAGAAAATGGCTAACAAGGGCGACCAACTATAATGGTGACCCAAACTACTGTAAATGAGCAACCATTGTGGGCCACCATGGGGGGTGAAATTCTAAGGCAAGACCTCCGGTTCGAAGCCAAACTGTGGTTGGACTTAGTGTGCTGTCGGCTCATGTTATCTAAGAATGACCAGTGGATACACATTGAGGCCGCTATCTTGATCTCGTGTACCATGTCTGGGATACATGTCAACTTTGGTGAAGTAGTCGCCACACAAATGAAAAAAAGCTAGACAACAAAGTCTTTCCATGCCATTTCTCGTCCTTATCAGCCAGTTGTGTGCTCGAGCAAGGGTCCCGTACTTTGCTGATGATCGGGTAAGCTCAACTACTGGGGTAGTTGACCTCGACAAGAAGAGAGATGTTGATGCTCCCAAGATCAAGAGAAAGCGAATGCAAACTAGGGATATCCCTGAGGACTCTATAGCCCATGATATTGATAATGCCCCATTGTCCCTCGACCTCAATGATCCTACTCTCAAAATATTGGACATGCTTTTGAAGAGGTGCCACCGCAGGGGTATTCACCACCACCTTCATCCTCTAAGGCAAGTGGGATTCAAAAGCTGGCCGACATGACCCACTTACATAAAAATCAACTTAAATAATTGGCCAAGAATCTGCCAGCCCTCATCCAGAAATTGGTGAAGGCCGCAATTAAGGATTTCTTTGATAGCTTGAACAAGTTGTACTCCCGATTTGATGTGATTAAGGGAGCAATATCTTCTCTCAAGGATGATTTTAGAGAGTTGAAGGGAAGGCCCCCCTATTTGGTCAAAAAATGAGCTTCCTAGATGAAGTTATGGCCACCCCACATACAGCTCGGGGCCCTATAGATGACTTGCTTGGAGACTTAAGGGTTGATAATGAGGATGATGACAATGAGGATGGTGGAGATAGTGCAGACGCTAGCGGCAAAATTAGGGCTAACGATGATGCAGAGGAATAGTTGGCTTAGGGAGATCTTCCCCCCCTTTAATCTTGATTTGTACATTGGGGACAATGTGTAATATTTAGTTGGGAGTGGGGGTGTTCTCTTTTCCTGTTGGTCATTGACTCTTATTGCCCATGTCGAGCTTGTTTGTTTGTTAATATTTTAAATATTTTTCATGTTTGCTTGGATGAATGAATGCATTTATCGGGCTTGTTTTGAATTGATAACATTTTTGGGATAATTTTCTTATTTTGATGATATGAGTTGCCATTGACAGGTTAATTTTACATTCCAATTAATTCATGACTCGTGTATAACAATTTCTTTTGTAGATAGTAGATAGTAATAAACTTCGAGGGTTTTCTTCATATCACAGTTCTTTCCCAAAAAGCAAACTTTGTTTTTCTTTTTGTGTGTCGAATCGAGTGTTATTTTCCTATGATAGATTGAGAGACGACTTTCTTAACGAAAATGCCAAGTTTAGTTTATTTTATTTTTTTATTTTTTTCGAATCATTGTTGCACTTACTTTGAGCGGTATCATCAAAATTTTTTATTGGCATAACAAAATGATTTTTGAAGTTGAAAGGGACACATGAATTTGAAAATGAGCACTCTCTTTTCATGAATTATATATTCTTTTGTTTGGCTTTTGATTTGAAAAATGAGTATGCAAAACTAGAAATAGCTTATCTAAAGTTATGCATTTGAGTTGATCATGAGAATAGAAGAACTCTTTGGATTGTGATGCTTTGTGTGATGAGGTTTTTAGTCTGATTCTTGTGTATGCATATTGTCTAGAATTTCCCCCAAAAGTGATTCAAGGCAAAATCCTAGATATAGCTGCACTTGAGAAATAACCTTTGGCTCTTTTTGGTTAGTCACTTCACCACAAAATTTACCTCCTTGAAAATCAACCCTTGTAACCACTGTTTGAGTCTTAAGCCCTTTTTCTTAGAAACCACATTACAAGCCTTATACCCTTTTTAATCCTTTTCTTTGGCACCCCTTCTCTGTAATTGCTAGTGATGAAAAAAATGGGGCTTGAAGCCCCAAGATTTAGGGACATAAAAATGAAATTTGATGTAGACAATCGCCTAAGTTTGAGGGTGTGCAAAAAGGGAAAAAGAGATGTGAGCTTCAATATAAGGCAGCACCAATTACTTGATGAAAAGAATAAAATGGCTGGTTGAAAAACCATGGATCAAAAGAAAGAAATAACAAATTAGATTGTCCTATCTCTTGTGTAAAAGAGGCTTGTTGAAGAAATCGAAGGTGTTAAAAAGGTGTCTTGATGGAAAATTTGGATTGTAAAAAAGTAGAGATAAGGTGGAGTTGACTCGCTAAGTGTAGCGGGATGTTTGAATGTTCTCATAAAAGGCATTAGGGAGGTTCTAGTCACTAGAGTTAAATATTATCATATCCTTGCTCCTAGCCTTCATTATGACCCACACGTCCTTAGTGATTCCAAGTGTAGAAACTCTACATTAGTGGCGAGTTACATGAAGGGAAAACCTTTGGTTCAATGTGTATTCACTTGAATATCTTTGAGAGAATAATGTCTTTGCATCATTTTATAATCCCTATATGTGAATTGCATGAAGGTGAGTGGGGTTCTCTCTTTTAGTGAGTAACATCACTTCCTTGGAGTAAATACTAAAATTGTGCTTTCAATTGAGAGGTATGAATGCGACAAGCTATGCAATGAACTTCTAGGAAAACCTTGAATGTTAATTGTCAATGACTTGAGATTCTTATTAATATTGAATTGATTGAATATGTTCCCTATTTTGAATTGAAATAATTGAAGTGATATGTGCCAAATGTTTGTGGTGATACTGATTGTATTTGTGCAATTGCTACAGTCTTTTTGTTTTCTTGAGTCGATGTGTGATTTTGGGGTTGTCATAAGTCTTAGTGCCTTATGTGCAGCTTTCATTATGTGTATGTGTTTTTTTTCAATCTTAATTGTGGGTGAATACTTTTCTTGAGGACAAGCAATAATTCAAGTTTGGAGGTTTGATGAGCTGACAATTTACCAACTCATTCGGATTTTAAGCATTAAATATTGCTCTATTTTCACACATATTAGAAAGGTTTTATTCCTTTTCTCTTTGTTCATGAAGATATTTAACTTAGGAAATGAAGCCACCAGAGACATACTCTCAGGCGGTTCTGCCAGTGACTTCTGAAAAGAAAATGGAGAAAAATAGTCCAAATAAACAACAGTTTGAGCTAACAGTTTTACAGGTACTGCCGATCATGGACCTCGATAAATAATATGAAGGTTTTGTAGTACCAGAGTTACTAAAACCCTGCTACACAATTTGGAATTATGTGAAGACAGATGATCCCCTTAAAACCTGAAGGTATTATGTGTTCATTTTAACATACACCGATTCAGTAAAAATTGAGCATAAATTAAAATATCCGGATAATCCTGACAGTATTAAATACTCGAAGTTCACAATTAAAAGAATTTTAAGTATGTTTGAATGGTTTGTAAATCATCTATATACACCCATTCCCCTATCAAGAACCCATTGACCCCATACATATAACTGATATGATTATAAGGTAGCCTGGTATAACTTTATGTATCTAAGGCCCAACACTCACTCTTGTTTTGTCAAGTATTCAGAGGATATGAAAATCGCGACCACCCCTAGATGGTTTTACGAATGGTGGAACAATTCGGAGGAAATAAACAGGTATTGTTGAAACATTTTCAGACACAATTTGAAAAATTTCAAGTAGAGCAGAATATTTCTACCCTACTAGAAAATATTAAATTGTGTAAGTTTTTTATTGAAAAACGAATTTCATACATTATCAGCTGGTCCTTTGATATTCATGAATTTGAAAGGATTAAATATCTGAGTAAGACCATAAAAATAAAAGGCTGGGCACCAACACCCCGGGAAGATAAGAAAACTTCAAGTTCTTCATTACGATAGGATTCCCAACTGTCCAAGAAAGAATTAAAAAGAAGGCTCCAGCAGGCCTTGTCAAATTTGGTAAAAGATACCCAAAAAAAATAGATAATGGAATTATTAGATACTGCATCCTCTCATACAAGTGAACCGAGCAATAGAGACATGCTAGATCGGCAAAGGGATAACTCAGCTTATCTTCTCAACTAAGAAGACGGCTGAACTACCCTTTGGGAAAAATGAAAAGCTACTACAATTAAAAGCAATGGACCCCTCAGAAATCCACCCAAAACAATGCAGCAAAAAGACAAGACACATAAGGAAAAAATGGAATCTCTACAAACTCTCATGCAGATGAAGATGAATCTTCATCAAATTCCAAGGTTACATAAGGACAAATATCAAATTTCAAGGACACCAAGTTTCAAGAAGATGAAGACATCTTTTAAATATATCTGTGTAAAATTAAATACGCACGTGTGGACATGTAAATAGATAGCGAGTAGTAATTAATTGACTCATCATATTGAGGTCTATTTAAGACCTTCACCCTGTATTAAGAAGAGGGCATTGGAAAACACTACGATCCTTACAAATTGCTCAAATCTCTCTTTCCCTCTATGTTCTCTGTATTTCCTTTTTATCAATAAACAACTCTTTGTAACTATCTTTTTCTTCTACTTTATTATTACTTGTAGTATTTTCTTCCATTTTCACTCTTTGCCTTTGTAATTTATTTTCGAGTCATTTTCTATGATATGTTAAATGGTATCGAGCCATGTTTTGGGAGGAGTATCGATTTTGAGTAGCTAAATCTTTATACTATCCTAGAGCCCATCGAAATTATGTTACTCTCTAGTGGTTATTTACACGTGTTTATTTTTGATGATACTCTTACTCTATTTTATTAGTTTTGTTCCTTAAGTTGGGTAACTATTTAATCGCGGTCCTAGACATTGGCAAACTGTATTTTTCATTGGATTAGCTCTAAAGTTTAGATACTAGAGGCGGACCTGGATAGTGTTCTGTCACCGAGACCTAAAGGAATAGGATAAAATAAGAAATTAGATAAGATAACCCGATAATACTTCACAAAAAAGAAATAACTATTATGAAGTAACATCTAAAGTAGATATTAGCCCAGTACTACCGACCCGAATACTTCATATTATATTAAAAAATATATGTTTTATCCATTTACAGAACAAATAAAATAATACAATAGGAGAAAATGGGTATGTTTTAAATACGAGTAAGCTATAAAAAGAAAAACAAAAATATTAAGGACTTAGACTATTATAAAAAATTAATATCTTGAGAAACTCTAGATAATTATGCAGAGAAAAGATAGCTTAGAAAATTAATTCTTGACAATCTAATCAAGTTATATAATGAATTATTTCATGTTAGTCATAATTTTTCTATACAAAGAAGACAATTAGATGATATATTAATTATTCAGTTAAAACTATCTACACAATTTTAATGCCTCTAAAAAATAAGAACAAAATAAATAGTATTAATATTTAACACAACTAATAAAATACTAAGATAAGCGATTTACAAGTGGAATATCCCAAGCGAGCGTTTTGGAAAAGGTATATAAGGCTGGACACTTTAATTTTATTAAAGGTATAATATTAAATCCTCTGAATCTCAGTCTCTATTAATAAGTTTATTGAGACTATTATACTATTAGCTTGAAGACATTAACAAATATAGGAAAACTATAAGTTTCTTAACATAGGACTTGTCAAGTCTCGGTTAAACCGTTGTCTCGATTAGTCTTGAACATACCTATATGTCTTCTATTAGGGCATGAGGATACTAAACCCGATGATTCGTGTGCTTTGATATTACAAAGTAACCTAGCTAATGACCCGGTATATTTTAAATGTTATCCCAATTTTTATAGACATTAATGATCAAAATGTTATGGATACCTAACATTAAATATTAAAACAAAAAACATGAATAGCGAAAGAAAAGGCGAGAAATAGTCATAATATATAGAGTATATTATAGGCTAATGAAAACTACCCTAGCTCCAAAAGCAAAAATAGTAAGTAACAAAGGGGTTACCATGCTTATTGAAGCTAATCACAATCACAATAATATTTTCGTCCCAAAAATGATACAATGGGATGATATGTTAGTAAAGGATAATTGGCATTTTGACTCCCATAAACGGAGCCGAGAAATTGAGGGAGAGAAAATTCAACTATTGAAGCGAGGTAATACAATTTCCGGATATAGATCTATAGATTTAAAATTTCTAGATCCCAATCCTTTAGTCATTCTTCAAGTAAAAGAATGTCTTTTTCAAGACCTTCATTTTCAAAAAACCCAAGAAGAAAGGAGGTAACACTTGAAGACATAGAGAAAAAATAAAGGGAGTAGATTCTCTTAAACAATTCCTAAGGTTGAATATAAAACTAGAATTACCAAAAGAACAAGTCCCACTGCTAGTGAGATGTTAAGAGTAAGAGACTCTTTATGCATGGTCGAGATCGATGAGGAGTTCAAACCGGACTTTGAATATTTGGATAAACTCTGTTAGATCTAAATAGCATAAAAAAGGTAATAGTATACAGAAAAATATTCATTAAGAAGGATTATCCTTAAGGAAAAATTGGTGTGCTGATGAAAAGAATGAGATGCAATATAAAGTTCTTTAAATGGTTAGAGTACATAGGAAAATTGGATGATCAAAGGTCACTAAGCATGATCGTTAGTAAATGGCATACCAAATTAAGGTGATTGAATCTATAATTCCCCACTAGAGGAAATTAGTTCACCAATAGATGATGCTGGAATTGTTACAGCTACACCTTTTAAAATTGATAATAGTAGACACCCAGGTGATCCTAAGAATAAAGATATAAATAGATTAATTAAACAAATAATTATACTAATTAGTACTATAGGTAGTCTCTATCATACTTTTAAGAATAATAATAAATCAATTTTTAATGATAAAACTAGCTATTCCTATAATAATAAGAAATTAGAAACTCATCCAATATTTAAATTACCAGAGTTTTCCAAAGATAAATTCCCAAAAATTGAAGAAAAGTTTGAAATCCTGAGATGATCTTATAGAAAAGATTAATGAAAAATTAAAAGCTGAATTAAAATTAAAGAATAAATTAAATTAAAGGATGAATTAAAATTAAAAGACGATAAGGTCATGAAACAATATCCGAAAAGTCTGATAATGACATTAATAAGTTAAGCTCTAAATATTTCATAAAAAATTATAATAATAAACCCTCGTTCCCGGATATGTAGTATGAAGAAAATGAACTTCTATCTCATACTTCAAACTCTTGAAATGAAATTGTTGAATGGAATGACGGACTTGCGAACATGGATATCACAACAAGTTACATGAAATAGGGGATAGCCATTACGGCCTATAAAATGAAAAGCGCACTTCGGATAAATAAAATTTTGCCCTTCTAATTATGCGGATTTCATGAGAACATTAAAATATTGGTGGAATAATTATCTCACTAAGATAATAGACATAGCGTAACAAATTCTACAACCATCACTCAAGTTATTAAGACAAAATTTACCAGGGACAAACTTTTAAAAATATATGCGTAAAAGATGCCATCTACCTTAATTTATAGTATAGCGAAATATTTTATAGGAGAACCTCAACTTTTTCAAGATAGGAGTCTGTAAATATTATCTAACCTATCTTGCCCAAAGTTAGATGATTTTAGATGGTATAAGAATGTATTCCTCAACAAGGTTATGGTCAGAGGAAGGATTGGTTATAATTATTGGAAAAGAAAATTTTTAAGTGGTTTACCAACATTATTTGCGAAAAGGTTAGGATAAAATTAAAAGATAGGTTGGTGGAAAAATTCCTTATAACCAAGTTAACCTATAGTGACCTTATAAGTTTATAAATGTCACAGGACTTGAATTATGTACAAATATGAAGCTTAAAAATCAACTTAAAAAGGATAATAAAATATCCAAAAAAGAAATAGGAAGCTTTTGTCAAGATTTTTTGAATACATCAAGTTTATCTTGCCCCTTCAAAAGAAGCATCCAAGAACATTAAAAGAAGACACAAACATTATAAAATAAATGAAAAACCCCATAATTACGAGAAAAAGATTTAAAGACATAACGAGAAGCCAACAAGGTGGCTTTCAGAAATGCGGTAAGTGTTGGAACTATGGAAAATTTATTACGGGGCTATGGATTGGACGGTCCCTAATAAAAAGAAAGATAAGATCAATATGTTAGAACTTAAGCCCGAAATAAAAGATAGATTATATTCTATTTTTGATGAACATGAGAATAATTCTTCCCACAGAAGAAAGTTTCTTGATGATGAGGACCGGCTTTATATAACATATAGTTACGGCCGATGACTCAGCGATCATTGTGGATGCGGGGAGTGTTCGAACACGTACGGATGACTACACGCAAGTGTGCGTGGTCGAACAAGTAGTAAGTGGCTCAAAAAAGCCAAGTATGATCCTGAGGGAGGCTGGACTACGAAATCACCTCAAGTGTCAATTTCTTGTAACTCTAAAAATGAAGACAACGAGTGTGAAAGAAAAGTTTTTATATTTTGTGAACTAATTTTATACTAAGCTAAAATATTTATACAAGTGAGTACGAACTATGAATGTGAGCATGTTGAGCTAAATAGACATGCAAAAATTAGTATCAACATACATGGTTTATCTTTTCTCGGTTGCTAGTGGAACTTATGCCTATGGATTAAAACTCGTGTTGCCTTGGCAAGAATCATGAACCTTCCACCTACATTTACGTGATAAGAAGAAATTCATGTTCTAGCCATATAAATAGATTCCACACTCGACTAATACGACTTCGGGTATATTTCTATCCTGAAGGTAAATCAATTCTCGATTTTCCAAACTAAGAAGGATCATATCCTATTAATTCACAACTTTCCGGTTCGTGCTCTCTCAGTGAAACCTTGGACTTTTAGTTTACATTAACATTGGCCAGATATCAATGCATTAAGAACAAGAATTAATAGAACAACCATGAAAGAAAAGATGGAAAGCGCCGGATAATCAACAGTACATTTCAATATATTGGTTCCTAACCTCAACAAGTGGAATTAGCCACTCATTTGTGGATTAAACATCGTTAAATGAGTGTAAATCATACAAACAATTGAAATAAATAAGAAAGGGATAGAGAAAACCCTAAGAATTTTCGTCCTCTCAAGCGCTGTAACCCACGTTCTTGCTCCACCAAGTCGAATATGTAAGAAAATAAACCTAAGTGTGCTATTTATGTGGTAGGGATTTTTCTGCAAGACCAACAAGCAACGTGTCACGGAGTGCTAGCAGGCGGCTCTGACAGCGGCTAACAGCGAGCTTCTTTGACGCCAAAACTTCGACCCCTAGGCAGCACCACCTTGCATTAGCGTCGCATTTTCCGAAGCAGCGTGTAGCCGCATGCGTCAGCGGTGGCTGCCAGTGACACGCGACACTTGGCGCATTAGCTGTTATTGCCTTCTTGCTGCTGTAGCATGCCCTGACATTGGCGTGGCACGGCGCTTGGCGCTGACCTTGCCATGGCTCTCCTTGCCGACTTTTCGCGTTGCTTAAGCTCATTTCCTTTTCTTCCACCAACTTCTGATTTAGTTCTAAAAATCATTAAAACCTACAAAACAAGGACTAATCATCAGTTGCTTTATATTTAACATTTATATATAAAATTACATGAGAATGTATAAAATACTTAGATAAACAAGGTAAAACTAAGTTATAAAGTATCAAACATATTTACTAATAGAATATTATTATTATATATAATTAAAAAAATCAAAAAAGATAAAAAAATTAAAAAAATTAAAAAAATTAAAAAAATTAAAAAAATTAAAAAAATTAAAAAAATTAAAAATATTTTTATTTTCAATCTTAAATTTTCAAGTATAATTAGTTGAAGTTTAGATATTTAAGTTTTTAATAAATTTAAAGAACAAAAATCTAGTACAACGGTACAAGATCTTCAAACCGAATTATTACATATTAAAAATGAAGTTAAGTTAAGTTAAGCAAAGACTTAACAAGTTAGAAACAGATGCCCTTGCTAATAAACTATTAAATGAACTAGAAACCCGATGCAAGGGTCCCGAATTATATCGATCCAAACTAGGAGAAACATCAAAATTAGAAAAAGGTGAAGAATAAATTGAGTCTCTAGAAAGCCCTTTAGAAGGTAAATCGGGAGTAAAAACTATTGCAATAGTTAAAGCCAGTACGGAACAAATACCAATGACATTGGTTATAAATAAAAATTATACTATTCACAAAATTGCGTTATTAAGATACGAATGGAGACCAAACTACATTATTGAAGGAATAATCCCTACTAAGTACCTTGAAAAAAGTACAACGCGGTTATTCTCCGTGATAGGAGAAAGACTCAAAATAAATTATAAACTCCATATGGCACATATCATCCCACGCCCTTAGGGGTATGGCCTTTGGTGCCCTAAACTAGGACTGTGGGCCCCTTTGCTTGGTGAGCCTAAGCACATACGGTGCACAGCGCTAGCTCTATCTCGAATTTACGCGGGCTATAACGGTTATGCATCGGCCTCCGGCCGACTAGGCCTATAGTCACTTGTATATAATTTGACTAACGAAACATAGTTATAGGGAACCTGTGTGGTGACAAAGGCCACCATCTTTGTCTGGTGACTCAACATAAGAAATGGATAACTACGTGACCGGCAAGGCCACCACTATTATCAGACCATAGCTCACGACCAACATAATCGGGAATGCTAAATAACTAAGCAAAACGCCTGGCCTCACATGACCAGGCCTCCATAACCCAACCACGGGGAGATATATATACACAATGCAAGCCTCTATGAGTGCGATGGCGGAAGTCGGGGCCAGGGGCCCCCGACCTACTCATCTTGTACAACAAAAAGAAAAAGAACTACACCTCTGAATATCAAGCTCCAGGATGACGGGGAGGCGATGACTATATTTGTTGAATCATGAGGATCGCCTCCTCGTCTATGGAGGTACACGGGTAAGTAATGCGGCGCCCCCAACGGGTGTCGGTACCAGCTGGTGCAGTATGCAAAGCAGCGAACACATGCAGATAATAAAAACATAACTAACCTTTACGAATAGCAGGAAACAATGAATCTGTAGAGCGATATAAGTTTGAGCAGACTTTTACATGCTGTGTGGTAGGGAAGGAGCGTACACCGTCGATGTGGCGACTTCTTTGTCTAATAGCTCATATATAACATATAAATACATATATATAGCAAGCAAGAATTAGCCACCAACCCCCATAAGCGGATGGTGCCAACCAATCAAACAATCTATACCCCTACCCGAGTCAAAATGATCCAAAAATAAAGTCACTCCACTCATCTACTAACTACGACGAAACTCTGCCAGGCCCACAGATCTCTAGCTCGAGGCTATGGCCTGATATAAATAAACGTATGCGATGCAGAGTCTCTGTGCATGCTTCTGTATAACTGTTTGTATCTATGTCTGTTCCACTGGCGCAAGCGCACAACGAGTGCTTGTATTGCTATCTTTGATCGGCCTTTGATATGAAACTTCATCCCATCGTCCTCTTGCGGGACGGCATGCCCTCCTTGGAGTAGCGTATGCCCACCCGCTCGGTGGGGACACATTGCATCCCGGGCGGCGAGGATGCTCAAGGGTGCCTCACGACACAATCAGAATCCTCAACAATCCAATAATCACATATAGCAAGCATGTTTAAGCTGAAAAATACTATACGTATTCTGATTTCTTGTCTGAACTCTTTACGTATTTATCTTTTGATTTTCATATTGCTCTATACTAAATGCAGGATCTTTATCATTGCTGTAAGTAAGCGCAGCCAAGATACTATCTAGCCTTTATGGCTATACCGTGGCCAAGATATCATCTGTCCTGTATGGCTATCTTTTGTAGCCCAAGTTACTATACATTTGATTTACTTTACCTAACTTTTTTGAATATATGTCACATTATTCTAAAAACATGCTTGCTAAACCTTGGAGTAGATATGCGGGTTTGAAATGATAACTGCGCCATTTGGTATTTGCTTTATAACACCAGTTGAATACGATATAACAACGCAAAAATAGGGAGTTACTTGAACTTGCACAAAACTCAACTCAGGAAATTCTATTATGAGTTCTTGTATTATGCTAGGCTAAAGTTGCTAACACCTGGCCAGCTTTACATACCTTTAACCTGGTTATCCAGCAGGATGGCTTCGGGTAATGCTGTTTATTCTCATTGCGTGCATAAATTCAAATTAGAACTAAATACACTAATTTTCCGGAAGAAAACATCACTTTACGATATATTTATAGCCCAAACTTTGGCTTATCAAAGAGCGGTCAAAAATCTGCTATTTCTCGAAAGTCGAGGAAACAGGGAGAAATATTCACTTTAGGGCTAGGAGTATATTGACACTAATTTGGAGCAATTCACTTACCTTAGCTCGGTAGCGCGATGATTTATCGGCCAAATTTCATGAAACCAAATCCGTAGGAATGCTCCCTGTTTGCTAAATACCTCGGTATCGGGGTTAATTTGAGTTTGGGCCCAGCGTTTGGCGCGTAATCGATCAAAAATTATCAAAGACTCGTCAGTCCTCTTTGTTCTCTCGACTCTTGGAAATTTTGAAGTATTATGAAATAAACCTTGAAGTTGGGGGCATATATTGGGACTATAAGATAATTGGGACTATAAGTCGCATTCCTGGAATGCGATTTATAAGTCGCATTTTGCCTTGCGACGCGCCGACTTGGCGCTTGTCCGATCTTTCCCCGGGCCATGTATGGCATTCTAAAACTCTTAACTAACATGCGAATAGGCCATCTATGTGTCGGGAATTTTACGGGGTGTAACATATACAATAATGGAATCTGCTTTATTAATGATTTTGTAATAACTAAAGATATAAACGAAGAAATAATATTAGGCACCCCTTTATATCCCAAATAAAATCCTATGTTACTGATTTAGACGACATCCACACTACTGCTCTTGAAAGAGAGATCATTTTTCCCTACCTAAATAATATGTCAAAAAGAAGAAAGTGAATTTATAAAATAAAAAACTATCTTTAGAATAAATCTGCTTTCCTAACAAATAAATTATTTAAAGAACGAGATAAAATTTAAATGGATTGAATCCGCTTTAAAACATCCGAAGGTAGAAGCAAAAATTAAAAGCCTACAAGAATTCATAGAACAAGAAGTCTATTCAGAATTTTCTAATGCCTTTTGGGATAGGAAAAACCATATTATTGAGTTACCATATATTGAGGGATTCAACGAAAAGAATATCCCTACTAGGGCAAGACCTATTTAAATGAATTAAGAGTTAATGGAATATTATAAAAAGAAAATCAATGATTTACTTGATAAAATGATTATTAGACCTTCCAAGTCACCATGGAGTTGTTCGACATTCTATATCAATAATAGTGCGAAAAAAGAAAGAGGGGCCCCAAGGTTAGTCATTAATTATAAGCCCCTTAACAAAGTTTTAAAATTGATTAGGTACCCAATACGCAATAAAAGAGATCTTCTCAAAAGGACTTATAAAGATAACATTTATGGTAAGTTCGATATGAAATCGGGATTTTGGAAAATACAATGTAATGCCTCAAAAATTCAAAGACTAGATCGGGGACTTAAATCAGAAAATCTGCAGAAAATGCCTCAAAATGACTAACCTAACGAGTCGTTATGAGACCTAACGACCCATTAGATGCCTCTTGGTCAGACCTGGGTCAAATGTTAAGGTGTGAGGCAGTTTACCCCATGAGTCCTCACCACGACTTGTTATGTGTGACCACGAGTCGTGGTGTCACCCGTGGGGATCTGTAGGGCTTTTGGGTAGTGTGGTCCACAACAGGTGACCAAGAGTCGTGGTCGCTCACCATGACTCCTTAGGTCCCTCGTGGTGGCCTTCAGGGATTTCTAGGCAGTGTACTTAACAAGTGTGACCACGAGTCATGGTCACTGATCACGACCCATTAGGTCACCCATTAGGACCACCTGATAGTTTTTCCCTGTGATTTTCTTAGTTTTTTTTAGTAATTTCCTACTCTCCTAAACATTAAACTACATCATTTTAGATGTAATTTCAAACCTATTAGTGGAAATGAACGACCTCTCCCCTCATTCCCCACGTACATTCTTCGAAAAACATTGTAGCTCTTCAAGGAACTCTCAAGCAAGCTTAGGGTTTTCCTCCATTGCAGCAGTTCGAGTCTTCTTCTCCGGGGAATTTTTAGTCAGGTATGTGGGAATTCAACAAGGGGATAGTTCTTTCCTTGTGTCTCCCAAAACCCTCTTATTGTTTCTCTATCAATATTAGCCCTAAGTTTTCGAGTATGAAAGATTACATGTTTTTTCTCGTTGATTTCATCTAGAGTGATATTCATTCTTATTTTTGATATGATCTCCATCAGTTCTTGACCAAATTGTTGATGTTCCTGCAAAAGTGAATTTAAGCCCTGAGTTTTCGAATAAAGCGTATTTATACATTAAATTTCCCATGGTTTGTGAAGTGTGATTTGGGCTATTTTTCTAGTATACCTTTTGTTTAGATGTTGAGTAATTACTCCATTGGTAAGAATGATTTCAGCCCTGGCATGAATAAGAAAACTATAATTCAGCTTGTCGGATGAGAATTTCCTATTTTCTTGAAATTTTTTCCATATTGTGGATTCCCGTGTTGTTGGAATAAGTTGAATTCTCTGTTAGCTACTTAGTAGTTCAGTTCAGTTAGAACGTGGAATCTCCTCAGAAATATTCAGAATTTGTAACTAATCAGTTTGACTACAAAATTCCTTGTGATACCTCCCAGTTAGCAGAATCAAACTCAGAACTCAGTTTCATTGGTCCACTAGGCAGTCATGAATCTTTAGACAGATAGCTCTGACTAGCCGTAGGACCCCAGTCAGATCAAAGTTTGTTCTTAGACGGTTACGACATTTCTGGATAAGAAGCTCTGACCAATCTAGAACCCAGTTTCAGAATTTGGTCCGATAAGACTCTTAGGGTACTTTCTATTATATATCCCTGACTAGTCTTGGGCCCCAGTTTCGAGCTATTAGCTTAGTATTCAATTTAGGTAATCAATGGGAGCAAGACATAACACCGAGCGGACCGGGGTTCCAGCGCACCCAGGTTTTCAGAACTACATTGCTAGAATAGGTTACAAAATTTATTGCCTTATTGGCCCTAGACTTTTGTGATCACCTAGCTCATGCCTCTATACCCTGGAAAGTTATATTGGGTCCTACCGGTGGGGCGTATACATCGGACTCCACATCTAGCTCATATGGTTATATGTCGGTTATAGACTCTCCCCCTAGTCAGCTCAATTCAGTCTCAGATTAGTCAAGTCCGGTTCAGTTTAGTTCAGATCAGTTCAATCCAGTATCTCAGACTCAGTATTTCAGACTTAGGGCATGTCTTTGACCACCGGACAGGGTCATCCTAACCATCCCAGTTTATTTCGGTTGTCTCAGTTCAGTATATTAGTTGGTCATTGCATGCTATTTTTAGTTTAGTCATTTATACCCAACATTGTGTTTTCTCTCACTTACTCAGTATATTCAAAGTACTGATGCATACTTTTATGCTGTATCGTTTCATGATATAGCCGCAGGTGCTCAGACTCAGCGTCGTTAGTCGCTGCAGTTCAGATCCTCCTCAGCAGCAGAAGTGTGAGTCCTCATATTTCGAGGGCGTTATTTCAATTCTTTCAGTCATTTCATTACTTCAGTTAGACTTAGAGTTAGCTGGGGGTTTATCCCAGCAACTCATCCGCTAGATGGCTTTTAGACATAAACTTTATGTCAGACTATTAGTATTGTTCAGCTGTTACACCTTATGTTTTCGGTTTTAGCTTTCATAAATGTTTTTATATTATTATTTCAAAGCTTCCGCTATGCATGTTTTAGTTAGAACACCAATGTATGATAGACCAAGAGTTGACTTGGGGTTACTTGTGACTCCAAATACCGTGTTCCGTCTAGGGTGTAGACTCGGGGCGTCACATATAAATATCAGAAAAAGATAAATATAAAGCAACTTTTAATGTACCTTTTGGACAATATGAATGGAATGTAATGCCATTCGGATTAAAAAATGCACCGTTTGAATTTCAAAATATAATGAACAACATATTTAATCCACATAGATGATGTTTTAATATACTCAGAAGATATTGACCAACACTTCAAACATATCCAAACCTTTTTAAAGGTTGTTAAACAAAACAGATTAGTAGTGAGCGCTAAAAAGATTAAGTTATTCTATACTGCTATTAGATTCCTTGGTCATGACTTATATCAAGGAACCTATAAACCCATTTGTAGAGCCATAGAGTTCTCATCCAAATTTCTAGATGAATTAATTGATAAAACTCAGCTTCACGGATTCTTAGGAAGTCTCAATTATGATGAAGATTTTATTCCAAATATTAGACAGGTTTGTAAGCCTCTTTATCAGCATCTTAGGAAGGATCCAGTCCCATAGGGATTAGAGCAAATAGAGACAGTCCAAAAAATAAAATCAATAGTTCAAAACTTCCATGTCTAGGAATACCACATCCAGAGGCATTCATGATAGTAGAAACTGACGCCTCAGACATAGGATATGGAGGCATCCTTAAACGAAGAATCTCCCTAGAAAACCCCGAACAATTAGTAAGATTCACTTCAGGAATTTGGAATAATACTCAAAAAAATTACAGCACCATTAAAAAGAAAATTCTGGCTATAGTTCTATGTATCACAAAATTTCAAGACAATTTAATAAATAAAGAATTTTTACTACGATTAGACTGCAAAGCAGCCAAAGATGTTTTACAAAAAGATGTAAAAAATCTAGTTTCTAAACAAATATTTGCCAGATGGAAGGCTTTGTTATCCAGCTTTGATTTTCAAATTGAATTTATACAATGAGAAAATAATTCTCTCCTAAATTTTTTGATTAGGGAATTTCTACAGGGAACTAAATTAGACCCGGAACACCAGGTATAAGGCCCTTGAGGCCTCCATTTTAGCCCTTCAAATGAAAAGAAATAATGAAAAGACCCTTCAAAGAAGAGGGAAAACCAAAACCAGAAAATAGATATTCAGTTCTAGCAGAATTCCCATCTTTGCCAAAAGCTACTATTCCGTCCCTATTAAAGGAACCCATAACCAGTCAGACCAGATTACAACCGTTAAAATTAGTTTTTAAAAGAGACTCTTCATCAGGCGACAAAACTATCTCTATCCAATCAAAGGATAGAGATAGCGTTTACTCCTGATTTACCTTCTAAAGGGCTCTCTAGATCAAGAGAAAGTGAATGCAAACCGGGGATGTCCCCAAGGACTCCACAACCCATGATATTGATAGTGCCCCATTGGAACCTGACATTAATGATCCTACTCTCGAAATATTGGGACATGTTTTTGAAGAGGTGCCACCTCAAGGGTCTTCACCACCACCTTCATCCTCCAAGGTGAGTGGGATTCAAAAGCTGGCCGAGATGACCGACTTACATGAAAATCAACTTAAAAAATTGTCCAAGAATCTGCCAGCCCTCATCCAGAAATTGGTGAAGGCCATAATTAAGGATGTTTTTGATAGCTTGAACAGGTTGTACTCCTGAGTTGATGTGATTGAGGGAGCAATATCTTCTCCCAAGGCTGATGTGAGAGAGTTGAAGGGAAGTCCCCCCCTATTCGGTCAAAAAATGAGCTTCCTAGATGAAGTTATGGCCGTCCCGCATACAGCTCGGGGCCTTATAGATGACTTGCTTGGAGACTTAAGGGTTGATAATGAGGCTGATGAAAATGAGGATGGTGGAGATAGTGCAGATGCTAGCAGTAAGATTAGGGCTAACGATGATGGGGAGGAATAGTTGGCTTAGGGAGTTCTAAACCCCCCCCCTTTAATCTTCATTTGTACATTGGGGACAGTGTGTAATTTTTAGTTGGGAGTGGGGGTGTTCTCTTTTCCTGTTGGTCATTGACTCTTATTGCCCTTGTCGAGCTTGTTTGTTTGTTAATATTTTAAATATTTTGCATGTTTGCTTGGACGAATGAATGCACTTATCCGCCTTGTTTTGAATTGATAAAATTTTTGGGCTAATTTTCTTATTTTGATGATATAAGTTTCCATTGATGGGTTAATTTTACATTTCAATTAATTCATGACTCGTGCATAACAATTGCTTTTGTAGATAGTAGATAGTAATAAACTCCAAAGGTATTCTTCATACCATGATTCTTTCCCAAGGAGCAAAATTTGTTTTTCTTTTTGTGTGTCGAACCGGGTGTTATTTCCCTATGATAGATTGAGAGACGACTTTCTAAAGAAAAATGCCAAGTTTAGTTTATTTTATTTGTTTGTTTTTTTGAGTCATTGTTGCACTTACTTTGAGAGGTATCATCAAATCTTTTTATTGGAATAACAAAATGATTTTTGAAGTTGAAAGGGTCATATGAATTTGAATATGAGCACTGTCTTTTCATGAATCATATATTCTTTGTTTGGATTTTGATTTGCAAAATGAGTATGCAAAAATCGAAATAGCTTGTCTAAAGTTAGGCATTTGAGTTGATCATGAGAATAACAGATCTCTTTGGATTGTGATGCTTTGTGTGGTGAGGTTTCTAGTCTGATTCTTGTGTATGCATATTTGTGTAGAATTTCCCCCAAAAGTGATTCAAGGAAAAATCCTAGATGTAGCTGCTCTTTAGAAATAACTTTTGGCACTTTTTGGTTAGTCACTTCACCACAAAATTACCTCCTTGAACATCAACCCTTGTTAACCACTGTTTGAGCCTTAAGCCCTTTTTCTTAGAAACCACATTACAAGACTTATACCTTTTTTAATACTTTTCTTTGGCACCCCTCCTCTCTAATTGCTAGTTTTGAAAAAAATGGAGCTTGAAGCCCAAGATTTAGGGACAGAAAAATGAAATGTGATGTAGACAATCGCCTAAGTTTGGGGGTATGCAAAAAGGGAAAAAGAGATGTGAGCTTCAATATGAGGCAGCACCAATTACTTGATGAAAAGAACAAAATGGTTGGTTTAAAAACCATGGATCAAAAGAAGAAATAACAAATTGGATTTTGCTATCTCTTGTGTAAAAGAGTCTTGTTGAAGAAATGGAAGGTGTTAAAAGGGTGTCTTGATGGAAAATTTGGATTTTGAAAGAGGAGAGTTAAGGTGGAGTTGACTTGCTAAGTGTAGAAGGATGTTTGAATGTTCTCATAAAAGGAATTAGGGAGGTTCTAGTCACTATAGTTAAATATTGTCATACCGTTGCCCCTAGCCTTCATTATGACCCACACTTCCTTAGTGATTCCAAGTGTAGCAACTCTGCATTAGTGGCGAGTTACATGATGGGAAAACCTATGGTTCAACGTGTATGTACTTGAATGTCTTTGAGAGAATGAGTGTCTTTGCATCATTTTATAATCCCTATATGTGAATTGCATGAAGGTGATTGGGGTTCTCTCTTTTAGTGAGTGTTATCACTTCCTGGGAGTAAATACTAAAATTGTGCTTTCAATTGAGAGGTATGAATGCGACAAGTTATGTAGTGAACTTCTAGGAAAACCTTTAATGTTGATTGTCAATGACTTGATATTCTTATTGATCTTGAATTGATTGAATATGTCCCAAATTTTTAATTGAAAGAATAAAAGTGATATGTGCCAAATGTTTGTAGTGATACCGATTGAATTTGTGCAATTGCTGCAATCTTTTTGTTTTCTTGAGTCGATGTGTGATTTTGGGGTTGTCATAAGTTTTAGTGTCCTTATGTGCATCTTTCATTATGTGATGTGTTTTTTTCAATCTTAATTGTGGGTGAATACTTTTCTTGAGGACACACAATAATTCAAGTTTGAAGGTTTGATGAGCTGGCAATTTACCAACTCATTCGGATTTTCAGCATTAACTATTGCTCTATTTTCACACATATTAGGAAGGTTTTATGCCTTTCTCTTTGTTTGTGTAGATATTTAACTTAGGAAAGGAAAATGGAGAAATTAAACTTAAAGCACTCTTCTGGAGGCAAAGAACATGTGCTGCATATTGGCACCTACAAAATGCAGGTTCCACGCAGTTGGCACTAGAGGATGAGCTGAAATGAACCTATGGAATGTAGGTGCCAATGCAGATGGCTTCCAAACAATACTATTTCAACCTGTGAAGTACCTGTAAGTCGCATATGGGCACCTGCGAGATGCAGGTGCCGTGCAAGTGACCTAGATACTGACAAGGCAAAATCACCCAGCTTTGGCAGAAATGTACCTAAGAAGCTTCTAAGGGATAATTTGGAAAGTTGTGCACAAGGAATGTGCAGATTTTTACTCCAATTTTATATTCACAAAGGAGAACGCCTTATTTCATACATTGAATATTGTAGAGAGAAGTAGAGAGAGATAGAAAGTAGAGTACAATTTCCTCTTCCTTCTTCTTCTTCTTCTTCTTCTTCAATTTCATCAGGCAAGGACACAATTGTTGAAGATTTTGAAAGATTAAATTTTTATTCAGTATGATGATGGTTGAGGAATTTTCTATGGGTATAAGTTCTCTTTCTCCATTCATGAGTAGCTACATTATTAGCTAGGGTGGCATTCCTGATGGGTGTTTAAACTGGGTTGGGTGTTGATGATTAGTTCTTAAATTCAATTTATAATAATCATGGATCTATTATTTCCTTCAAGTTTTAATTGAAAAATTAATGGTTGCAAATATTGATTTATCTTGCCTATCATACTTTATCTTGAGAGAGAAATAAGATTTGGATGAGGAATCAATAGTGAGGATTTGGGATGTAGATGTGTAGGCTTGAGCTAGAGATAGTCAAGATCCATATCTCTACTCAAGGTTGAGGCAAGAGATAGCTTAACCCTTCCTCAAGTTTTGTGGCTGATTTGTGATTGTGACTTTGGGGTTTGAGAAAACCTAAAGAAAAAGCATCCTTGTGGTTGAAAAACAAGAGGGTGTAGTTTTATCCATTGCTATCCATGCTAAAATTGAGCTTAAGACATTTCATTCAACCCCAATGTAGTTGACACCCCATCAATCGCATATCCCTAGTTACCTCTCATCAATTGCAATAATTCAATTGCCCAATTTTGTTTTACTGTTTGAATTCAGTATCGTTTCCCTTTTTCCCATACTTTTTACTTTTCACATATTAAACAATGATTCATACTAGTTTGAATTAATTTATGACTTTTGAAATATCTTTCTCAATTTCATGTGGGATTTGACCCCGACATCCATTGGGTATTTTATTTTTTGACAATGACCACTCTCACCTCCTTTAAATGTAAGAGATATATTGAGAGTTATCATTTATGTGAAAGATTCTTACTCCCAAGAGTTAAAAACCATGACCAACCCCCATGAGTTTTTTCCTCAAATTTCCACTAAATTTGACCAGTTGTTTACAACTCAATAACCAAAGGACTGCCTCATAATACCTTTTGCTCTCTTCAATTCTCCCTCATTTTAGCTACTTCTTTCAAAATTATACCTAGTAAAGAAAGGCCTTGCCACTCAAACACCTAATATAAATTCTTTACGAATGTAAAAGGTAGTAATTTAAGAACAAAAGAATCAAATAATACAACAAAAACTGTAATGATAAATCTTTATAGGAACAGGTTCTTCTTCACATTTCTAGTTGACTTTTCTCACACTAAAACACATTGAATATATTCTCTCTTTGTGTGCTTCCTTCTCTCTATGCGTGGTGTCTTCAAAAGCATCAATGTAATACTTTATATAGTAGTAGGAATGACATCTTCTTCGTCAGACAGAGTAAGGATTAGTGTAAGAATCCAAGAACCTATCAAAGTTTGACTTAATTTCCATCATGTGCATTGACCTTTTCTACTTTATCCTATTCCATAACTCTTTACATATGTGCAAATATGTTAATATTTTCATCTTAATTTCTTATTCCTCGAACCATGCGATTAGTCATAATTCCAATTCCTTAAGGAATCCTTCATGCACTAGAATATGCTGTGTTTGATCAAACAGTATTTAGCAGTCTACTATGAAGGACCTTGTTCTTTCACTTCTTGCAATGTATTTCTGTATTCAGATCTAGCAGTAGACATGTTAAGGAACTGGTTCTTTAGTATCTCATTGTCATAAACACTACCAATTCTTATTTGAGATATGTTTAACATCTTGTATCATGTTCGTTAATCATCAAAACTTCATATGTAGCTTAGCTTATGGCTCCTAGATCATACCTCAACAAATTTTTCCTTTTTTATGATGACAAACCCATAACAAAATGTCGCACCCCAGTACATGCGCAAGCATACGCGATCGTATAAGTAATATACTGACTCTTGAAGAGCCGGATGTTGAACCCACAGAGACTGGACTATTTCAGCGGATATTCAAGTTCAAGTGCTCAATTAATTTTCACAAGTGTTGGTTTTCATGATTTAAGAGTTGGTATCTAAATCTACAGCGATCATAATTAATTTGGAAATACAGTAATGAGAAGCATCTAGAGTGAAGGTTTGACAATCATGCAATGCTCAAATTCACAATGGTTCAAGTATATGGAATTCATCTGTTGTCTCACAGAGTTAATACGTAATGTTCATGGTCTTTCGAGCCTCTAAACACAACAAACTAGCCTCACACCTATATCGTTGAGCGGGGATGTGACGTCCTAATTCGTGAGAAACTAACAATGTGCATGTAGTTTGCGGGGTTTATGTCCTTGATTATGGAATTTCGTATCTCTAATTATTTATCCTAGAATTAACTTCAAAACTACGTCTGAGAGTGCTGATGCGACAATTTAATCCTAAGTGTCTAGCTATCTTCCCATTTAATTAACCAAGCAAGGTAAACTAGGTATAATTACTATCCTAATCGCGAATCCTATCTTTAAGAAAAGAACTTGCTCCCTGCATTCTTTAGTTCTAACCTAGGGTTACTCTTTCGAGCTTTTGTCTAAGCTTAACATGTTTGTTTCAATGGCGATCAAGCATTAAAAAAATAATTAATAAGAACACAAGACAAAACAACAAAGAAACTTGAACCAAAGATGAAATTATGCAAATACATTCATGTCATGTGGCCTCAACCCTAGAAGAAGGGTTTTATTTACTCATGTTCATACAATCATTCCAAAACATGTTGAATTCATGTAATTACAAGAATGGATAAAAGATAATAAAAGAAATCAAATCCTAGGTAGAGTTTCCTTCGTTCTTCTTTCGCTCCTTTCTGTTCTTCCCAAAATATTTCGCGATAATGAATATAGAAGCTAAGGGTTCAATTTATAATAAGTTGGAAAAATGCAAAATTTAGCCTGTGGTGAAACAGCTCCGTGCCACGCTGCCCATTGCGGAGATTTTCCTCCGTGACACGCTAGCTATCACGGAGATTTTCCTCCGTGACACTATGTTGTCGCGGATGCTCACTGTTTTTAGCCCCTATTCATATAAATTGATTTTTTGTCTCCGTGGCATGTTGTTGAACGCCCCAATGCTTCTCCGTGGCACGAAGTTGACTCCAAATGTCCTTTTTAACTTATCTCACCATCCAAAATCCGTCCCTTAACATTTATCTTCAAGATTAGGACCATTATCTTCACATTGAGCTCCATACATTGGCAATTTCAACCTACAAAGAGAGCTAATCATATT